>JAOVVO010000077.1:0-189000 GCA_028564675.1 Onchocerca lupi | reverse complement strand
CACACACACACACCGATATGCAAACGCATACATGCGTCGACTTGCACGCGCACACATCTTATTGGATCGATTTCTAATCCGATGCGACGTTCCCTCAGGTATTTCCTTGTAAACGCAAACTTTAACCTTGGTAACGTCAAGAAATTCACACTACAACAGCATCTCCTCAGTTAGCACTGATTAAAAATGCTTGGCGAAGGTCATCACGTTTTAACGTAATATTGGAACGACATGTTCTTGTAAGACGAGTCGATAGCATGAAGATGAGGCGGTCAATATTATATATTATGCTACTCGCAGCTTATTTGACTTGTTCTCTCAATGTCACATACTGTGACAAGTCACTGGCTGCTAGATCAAGAAGTACTGCATGCAGAATGTACTTGCAGATGCATTTTATGGCATTCAAGTATTAAACCTTAGCTTGAATTTTATACCACTATTATCGTCTTATTAGATCAGATATTCAGCAAGTCGATAATGGATGAATTTCATTTGGCTACAAGTGCTTATAGTTTATTTACGGTTACTCGTCAGTGTGTATGATTTTTCTGTTATTACTAGATGTGCCGAAAGTTCCATCCTTCAAATCCAAAATATGCGGGCATGGAAGTTTCCCTCTGTTTATATTACTTAACGTATAATTCACAAGATGTTTTATTGATTTCAGTTGAAATGAATGATTCATGATGAAAGAAAAGTAAATTGCAACACTGTGACTGGAAAGTTGAAGCAAGAAGCAGTCCACCTTGTGCAAAAAGAAATGTAAGCATCTCTGCTACTGTTATTCTGTCCAGCTGTTCAGCATGTCGTTATTGCATACTTCTCTTGAATCAAATGAATGGCGCTGTAACAGGGTACTCCGATCACATAGATTGCTGAAGGTTTTATTCTATTTTTTATATATTCAATTTGCCTGAGAATATAATTAAAGTGATTGACTTATATTACTCTTAGTGATAAAAGACTTTGTTTATTAATCTTCATAAAAAAAAAATGCATAGAACATTAGTTCGTACATCAAGTGATGGAACTTTAAAAAATTAGGAAACTTGCTCTCTTCATCTCTATTTTAAGATTAACTTTTTCAAAATTCCAGTGCCTAGCGCAGTGTCACGTTGTACTTGGTCTGATAATTTTTATATTGGCTGCATTAGCAGATTATATGAGCTCACGAATTCATACGATCCGAATGGTTGGTCTCGAGGAGTGCTGCTCATTCTACTTCATCTTGACGGGGTATTTTTCATTTTCTTATGAGTAAAAAACATCTTACGTAAGGAAGAATTCAATCAAAAATGCATCTTGTACATTTAAAATCACGTTTGTATCCTGAAAAAACCCAGAAACAACATCAAGATGAAGAAGAGACCACAGTGGTTCTATGTGCTACTCTTCTCGAAGAAAGAATTAAATTTTTCAGTTTTGAATATTGTACTCTTTAGTATCATTGGAATTTGTGGTTCGGCCAGTCATCGTCGCGGTTTGATATTGGCTTTCATGTTAATGAATCTGCATGCAATCCTTATTTTCGCCCCAGCAATTATAATTGTTTCTAGCTTCGATATACATTTTTATCAAGTTTGTGAATTTTTTGAAATTGCTTCAGTTTTAAGCCAGATTGAGTTGTTGAATAACAGGAATTAAATCTGTTTTTCTAGGCCGAATGTTTTGGTGAATGTGACTGGCATTTATTAGCGCCAAGTTTACCGGAAAATAGTCGATGCCAAATTCTTTGCGGCGAAAATATTGACGATAATAAGAGAAGGTATTATTGGTACATTTCTTCTAAACTTTTTATAAATTGAGCTGGTAACAACAATATATAGTATTTGTTCTTTAAGCATGTTCTGATCTTATTCGTTACTTTATTGAAGACCTTGACCTGAGAAGCTACGGGCAAGGTAGGTAGTGATGCTGGTCAATTAATTTTTTCAATTTCTTGATGGTTAACTTTGCTTAAAATACAGTTTTGCCGTTGTTAGCCAAATGAATAAGATCTTAATTTGATTTGGCTAAGGTGAATGAAGGAAGAAATTTTTAGTTTGATGACGCGATTGGGAACTGAATATCGATTGGATGCTGGTATTATTGCAGCAACTATCTTGCAAATGGTGTTCTCCCTTTTTTCCGCATCACTTTGCTGTCGAGAAGTATGTATGGAATGTCGGCCGATTATGTGGAATGATGCTGTCTGTTTTTAAGATTTTTGAAAATTTAATTTAGCTCTCAATCTTTAAATTGGCATTTTTTTTGTATCTGAATTTCTAGTATTATCCATACATTAGAAAATCAATTTCTGTGCTGGTTTTTGTGCTATCCATACATTTGGATAGGAAATGTAATAGTCATTTCATTGTAATTATTAATTTTTGTGTCGTCCCGAGCATTTGGAAAACAAATAGAAAGTCATGAAAAAAACAAAAATTCAAAAGTTTAAGAAATTAAATGCTAAAAAAAGAAAACTGTAAAATTATATTATAACATCTACGCTTAGATATTCTTTTAGTTGATTGACAGTTATTCATAAAAAACTTCAGTTTAAGATCCAATTTACTTAGACTTTTGATTCGGACGAAATGTGAATAATGTTGCTCTCTAGATAAATCTCTCTAACGTTTCAATTCTGAAATTTTCCATTTTAGAATCAGCATTTGGATATGACGACGCCACTGAAATTCCAGGATGGTGCATCAAATTGAACAAAATTTGATTCTTGATATCGTAGGTGTTACTGAAAAAAATATTTGGTCAAAATTATCATCTGCATATGTAAGTTGCAATGATCATATTGATGTTTTTTTACTATCCACACATTTAATAGGAATTGTAATGGTCATTTCAATCGACTTATTATTTTTGTACTTTCTGACTAATAGAAAGAAAATGTCACATATTTGGAAAACGAACAGAAAATCATGAAGAAAGTAAAAACTCGAAAGTTCAGGAAATTTATATGCAAAAAGAAATAAGTGGAGTTAATTTCTAATTAACTTCAGTAAATGGATGTATGTTTGTGATTTTCTTTCTTTAGTTTGCAAATTTCGTCTGTGTATTTTTGAAACGTCTTATTTGCTAGTTGTATTTTCCAGTGGATTATATTGCCAGTTATGTTATCATTGTCCTCACCGTCATTATTGTATAGATATAGGTTCAGGAACTACTTTAAGAATTCAGGATGTATTTGCTCTTCCATTTCTATACGTCGAGTTCTATCAGCGTTTATTAATTAATTATTTATAATTTAAAATTGAAATTACCAACAAATGAGAACTGTTCAGTTGATTATGAATTATTTCTTGTTGAAAAGAAAATAAAACATCATAGATTAAATTGAAATCGGGTGCTTATTGCGGTTGTAGATCGTGGCCGTAAAATGGTCTTTAAAATGACTATAACTTGGATAATATCATATATAAATGAAAATGGCATATTCAAACACTGAATACATTCGCATAAAACCTAAGAAATACTCATGTTTAGGCTAAGCAAAGCTTAGGCTGTCGATAATTATAAAATATATTTCCTGGACTCGCATTCGGCTCTGTTTTCATATAATCTATATGTTTTCACTCATATTAATTTTATCTTTTAAAATGACAATCGGATACCAAATCATGTTTTAATATTTTTACAAATTAATGATCCTGGTTAAGTTTCTGTATCTTTAATCGCATCTATAAGAGGGAAATTCCTACTGTTGGTTAAGCTATAAAATCTGTGTTTCGGACTGATCGTATTGTCATCTTTTCTTACATAGATTTATAATTCAAAAAATTTGTTTCAGTGATATTATAATTGTAATACCTGGCAATGTTAATATCTGCCTTTAAGTTTCAAATAACACCGAGTATGTTTCTTATTATATATCTAATATTATTAAGCTCTTATTAAATGTTGTCTCTGTCTGATTTTATGAAAATCAAATTCTGAAAAAATTAAGTAAGTTTCTGTTAGTAAGCAAATCTTTCTATCTTTGGCTGATTAAGATTGATATTTGAGCTATAAATCTATAATTTTGTATAAAACAGCCATCATCCAGGAATATTTTTCCAATTTCCTTCAGGCTTTTGAGTACATTTTTTGCCTTTAGTTGGACACTATTGTGACTTATATTTCTAAATTACGAAATAATTACTTGGCTTAGACAAACGTTTGCATAATTTTTTGGATATGAATTTATGCAGGATTCGTGCTTTATTTTTGAATAGTTCAAGATAAAAGTAGGTTATGTTAGGTTTAACAGCAGAAAGAGAAAAATTTAATGCAAGTTCACTTATTATACTCAACACTGAATGCGTGACCTTTGGCTGTGTAATTTTGTACATATAAAATGAATCAGCCCTTATGCTAACTCCTATCGCTATGCAGTTGAATCAATCGTTCATCGCGAAGAAGTTGAATCAATCGTTGAATCAACTGTGAATCGTGAAGGTCTTCCATTTTACCAACAAAATTCGACTTCTTCTCTTAGACATAAAAATTTATGTTTTAAATCACTTGAATATATATTTTTTCAAGTCCTTCATCGACTGATTTGAAAATTTCATACAGCGTTGCATTCGAATAGGCGCGTGTTTTTAAATAAGCAAGGCGAGTAATTTAAGCTTTTCGTTTGTTTTTTGCTTTGTGAGAGATGTGATTCCTTTATTTTTTGATTTTGTAGGAATGTAGTTGCGCTGCAAAAATATTGGGATCATAAAGTGTATAATGAAATGTTGGTTTAAGCGATTTCTGGATTACCTCTCTGACTTCTAGTATTAGATCATGTCTTGAATTGCTTCTTTGTCGTAAATTTTACCCATTAATTTGAAGTTTTGACACAACATTGCATTCAAATAGGCAGATTGTTTTTGTATAGATATACCTACTTTTTTTTCCCTGTCACATCTGTGACAGATAAAAGTAAATGAGCGGAATGAATCCATTAACTACGCTCACGTGGACGTGGCCTTTAGTATGCAACGTTCAGTACGCTCGGCAAATTATGCGTATTCCAATGCAACGTGCTGTCAAAATTTCAAAGCAGTAGATAAAAATTTTCGGAAATTTAAGATCTTGAACCAACGAATATTTACGACTGTTAGTATCTTTTAATAGCATACATAATTTTACACACACCTGATTTTTTTGCAGTAGCAACAGTTCAACAATTCAATTGAGCAGTTTTGAATTCAACTTCAAATTCAGTCGAAGGTAGTTCGAGTGCAATCTATCTGCTTAGTTTATCCAAATAATGCCTCGAAGATCAAACTTAGGCTATCGTACTCGCGAAATGGAAGCATGGCGACGATTAATTGCAAATTAAACTGAGGAAGAACGAGCATCAGCGAATGAGCGAAGAAGACAAAGAATGGCTCAAATGCGAGCAGAGCGACATGCAGCCAGACTTGAAAAAACGCGATTGCGAGCACGTCGATCGTCTTCTGCAACTTCAGATTTGCTTCGTTATGAACAGAATGGACGTGACAGACTAAGAGTGGCAAAAAGACGTCAACAAGAAACGGAAGATCAACGTCAAACAGGACTCCGTGCACAGCAATCACGTGATTATAATCGTCTTGCATTCCGGTACAACCCAGCTGATGATCATAGTTTGAGCCCTTTCATCGATATTATGACCGAAGTATGTTCTTATTGCAAGGCTCTGAAATTTAATGGAGAAACTAAAGGAATGTGTTGTGCCGTCGGAAGAATTAAACTGTCGCAACTTGAAGAACCACCAGAGCTATTTCTTACCGGATATACCGCCGAATCAAAGTCTTTCCTATCTGAAGTTAGAAATACAACTCGTGCTTCCAAATGACATCGTTCAGTGCAGAAACAGCACAATTCATGCTAACTTTCAAAGTGAAAAGACAAATTTATCATAAAGCCGCTCCCTGCTTCCGTTGCTAGATGTCAACATAAATTCCTACAAATATATTTCATCGATAATAGCTATGATGAATTGGATGCACGCTGCAGAATTCATACCGATTGTCGCGAAACTTGAATGATAGGACATTGACATTTTTATTTATATAGACTATCTGGAACTGGTCACGCTTCGCTTATCCGGCCGCCATAGACTAACTGGAGCAGCCACGTGGAGCGTATGTATGTTGAGAGCAATAATTAACATGTATAAAATATACTTGCCATATGATATCAGCAGATTTATAGTATGAACACGTTTCCCAGAAAATCTGAAAGCAGCTTCAGCATCTATCCATGTTTATTTTTTATCTCAGTTGTGAACTGATAAATATTAAACTAATTAGAAGATAGAAACACTTTATCATTATGCTGAATATTTTAAAAAACAAAAAAATAAAAATAAATATAAACTAACAAATTCGAAAAATGAATGAAAAACGTTTTGAGACAAAATTCAAATCAAACATTGGTTGGCGAATTTCGTTAATTATATTCAGCATTTCTCTTGATGTTTTATTCTTTTATTACTGGTACAAAAAAGCATGGCATCATCTACTATATTATAAAAGTTATAAAATTGAAATCGCGTCCAGCCACAGCGTAAACTCATATTTGTTCCAATGCTTCGCATTCGTGTTTTATGAATGCAGTTTAAAAGATACCAATATTGATCGATGTGTTTAATTTGAACTGCTACAGTTCATTATACGAAAATAGAATCACCTTGGCACTGTCAGTTTTTAAGAATTTATTAAACGAAAATAAATCATTGAAAAGACAAATTCAGATTCAGTGTGAGAATTATGTTCAGCTTCATTTAATTCGCAGAGTATTCACATTCATCATGCATTAATAAGATGCCAAAGATTTACTTTGCGATCTGATTGATAAAAAAAAAAGCCCATATCAACAATATTATAATTAGCAAACATAATCATAAAATTTCTAATCGGAGCACATACAAATATTTGTTTCCGGTGCATCAGATATGAGACTAGTGTGATGACAATTTTGAAATTTCGAGATGCACTTCCTATTCCATGGATTAAAAAACTGTGGATTTGTGTTGCACCAGATGTTCCTCAGCAAATCGAGAGAAATTAAGAATTTTTGATAAAAGTCCGATAGCAAATTTAATCTCCACATACTTCATACTAATGGATTTTGAAAAATTATTTAAATTCAAGAGTTTCTGATATTTCAAAAAAAAAGAAAATCTTAAGGGATAAAAATAATTCATATTTTATCTGTTGTGAGTCACCATATGCCTTGTATGCATAATTTTTTATACAATAAATACTTGCTAATTTCAGAAGAGATTTGTTTTCTTTAACAATGAAATTCATGTATTTGCATAAAGCATTCTATTAAATGATAATTAAAAGTGTATTTTGAAAAGGGATCCCAACATGCCTTAACCGAATGGCTCTTTCCAACTTCAGGATATAAAAATAAAATGATATTTTATTAATATTTATCACTTTCGAAACAGATCATTTTCAGATCGATTAAGAAAGAAGAGTTATTGTAATATATGAAGCGGAGAGGAAAGGCATACAGTGTTATTATATACATTTTATTTGATATTCATAAACTATACTTGCTGTTGTCAGATTTATCACTCCTCTTCCAGATAGATTTTATGCTAAATCTCTACTACTTATTACGTCACAGAATGTACAATGCTCTAGTTTCGCAGTTTTCAAGCATATATATTTTCAATAGCTGATGATCAGAATAAAAAATTGAACGGCCTAATGCTTTAGCTGCTATTAGAAGATTAATGTACGAGAACTCCTGGCATTTAACTAAGCCACTTGAATAGTTTTTAGTAAGCGGTTTTTTTCTATCTGGAATTTCAGATAAAAGTATAAATCAAATCATTAATTACATACAAGTGAAATAGAATACAACGGAAAACAATACTCCGAAAAATGCCCAATGAAAACCAATAAGTTGCATTATGATACATATGACAATAAGCATTAATAAAATTCTGTATTTAAATAACTTTGTATAACAGAGAACAAAATCTCATATGAGCAAAAAGATGTGCATAAGCTTAAATTACTACACAATATTGAATTATTATGAGCAAATGAAATCTTGAACATTTCAAGTTAAATTTTACAAATTTCGTAGAAATTCCAACAAAGTAAGTATAAATACTGCAATAAAACCCGAAAATTTCAAATGAAATTTAATTCAAACCGCCTGGATTAGGTTGATTAAAAATAAAATTACAAATATGAATAAAAAATTTCTAAAGCGAAAAATTTTTAAAGCCAACAACTCTGAAAATGATTAAGATCTTTGGATGAAGAGATGTTTACGGGATAAGTTCTTTTTTAGGTTATTTAAAAAATTTGACGGAACATTTCCCATCGAATAATAAAAGGAAAAGAATAAAAACGAGCAGCAAACAGGAAGATGTTTCAATTGAAGACAAAGCCCTTTTTCGAAAATCTACAGCAAATAAGGAAATAAAAGAAAAAAGAACTATTAAGATAAGGCAGACCAAATATAATTTCTCCAAGTCGATGCCGTCGTTTTATTCGTTATAATATCTGCTAAAATTAACAAGATTTAATTTTTAAACATATCAAGCTCTACAAATGTTGGAAATTTGAAAATTAAAAATGAAGATAAGTCGATTTAGTAAATCTTTGTCTTATGAGCTTATTTGTATTTACTATAAAAAACACTATTTTAGAGAATTTCTGAAATATTTTAATCTCAAATATTGTAAACTCTATTTGCATTTATTATAAAAACCTGAAAAATGATAGCTAACATTTCGAACATTCAAAATGTTCTCTAATTTCATTCAGATTTTGACCAATTTCAATTTCCTTTGGCAATAAATATACGAAAATTTACACAATTTTTAAAATTTTCAGAAAAACTCCAGTTTTAACTTTCTGCGATTAACAAAGGCAGAAATTGTACCTTCAGCTACTTGACTGAGCAAATTCACTTCATCGTTGTTTAATTTCAACATTGTTGTTAGAACTGGTATCAAATGACCACGTTCATCGGTAACTTTTTCTGGTGCAATGAACTGGCAAAAATCATAATTTCTCAAAATATTTGGACAGAAATGTTGATACTGTCATATAAGCATGACAATATCATTGTTGCGATGGTAATATGGCTAATAAAACAATATTTAGATTTATAGCGATGAATATAATAGTAGATTTATTGGGATATATCACAGAATCAGATTTTAGATAGATGCTCCGATAGATATAGCTTACACAAATGCCGTAATAGTGCTTTTCTCAAGAGTAACAATAAAAGCATTTGCGGCAAAAATTTAGTTCTTACGTGTACATTGCAGCACAGAAATTCATAGCAGAAAAGTACCATTCTATCAAACATCAAATAAAAGTCAATGGCTTAAATTTCACATCAGATTTTAGTTATACAGATCTACAATTAAATAATGCTTAAATTTCGCTTACTTTCATAATAACGTCCTTCAGATACTCAGTATTAGCCAAATGATTTTCACGCTCACGATCACGCTCCATTCTGCGAATCTCATCCTTCAAAAGTTTTGTTTGCTCTATCAATCTTGCATTCGTTGCTTCACTTTCATTCAGAAGTTCTCGCGTATGATCTAACTAAATGAATCAAATTTCATAAATTATTTAATTATTAACCGGATTTTTCATAAATCTCTTCAGAATAATCGAACTTGTCTGGTAATCATTCGGGTAACATCCTGCTGTGTTATTGAATTATCCGGTTGGTTCCAAATATCAGTTATGATTAGTTCTTCAGATTCTCCATAAATCACTTCCTCCAGTGACTTTTCTTCACATTTTTCTTCATTGTCATCATTTTTTGCACCTTTGTCTGCTGCAACTGCGTTCTCTTTTGAAGCTCGATTCAGAGAGGTACTATAATAAGTATTCGTGGAGAAATCACTAATTTTAAGTAAACAGAATTATTTTAAAAAAAAATATACTATAATGCTATGAATTAGGTAATAGATTTTACTCTCAGTGATAGTAGACACTTCGTTTTCAAACTCACTGAACTGATCGTGCCTCTATCTGACCCAAGAAAACAACAACTCATTTAAAAAAAAATCAGTGAGCACTATTTCGCACTATCAATAGCATTTAGATTACTGTAATTTTTCAGACCTGAATGGCAGAATATCTGTAGAGGATTTTTGCAATTGGATAGCAACATTTTCCGCAGTCATTGCAATTTGAATCTTTTCCATCTCTGTTCTCCGCTTTACTTCTTCATCCAACGCACGTTTTAAACACTCAATTTCTTCTTCTAAGCCTTCACGTTCTTGTCGTGCAGTTGTCAACAAATTTTCCTTTTCCTGATTGTGTGAAACAGAATTTGCATCAATCTGAGCCAATAGCTTATTATTTAAATTTTTTTCAGACACAAGCCGTAATTCGAATTCTCGACGTTGTTCTGACAATCTAAAAATACGGAGTATAACATTTTTGAGATTGGTTTGCACGATTTTTTAGCTCATTCAGAAATTCAGAAAAACAGTGAAGTGTGCTTCTGGATGATAATGTGCTAAATTTGTCAGGATTAAAATTTCTTGGCAGTTCTAAACATGAATCATTTATAACAGCAAAAACAATATTTGAACAACAGACAATTGCTAAAAAGTTAATATAAAGAATAAAAGTAAATCAAAACTTACTCTCTTTTGTGAGACTCAACGGCAATGTTAAGTTGTCGCTGTAAATTCGATATTTCGGCGGAAAGTGTTCTAACATTTCCCGATGAAGAATCAAGTTCGCCTTGCAACATGTGATATGAATTGCTTGAAATAGACAAAATTGTTACAATTTTAAAAGTTCAAGTTTTCTGAGGAATGAATTTCTTTGTTTCCTAAATTTTATGAACTGAAATGGAAACAACTAAAAACTTGCGTCAAATTGTCAATTGTCTTCTTTTGCTGTCGAATCGTTTCCTCTAATATTTCAATTTCTCCCTTCGCATAATCATCACCGTCATTTTTCTTCTGTTCCAATACGTAAAGGGCTCGCATCTATAATTATGATCTCCTAGCAATGTAAAAATAGTTCGAAATACTAAAATGTTAATTTGAAAAAAAATTTTGAAATGTCAATTTAATGGTTTAAATCGACCCGATAATTTTACTCTAAAAGTTGAATGCTCCTTAGAGAGATCATCGAGCTGTCGTTGTAATGATTCACGTTGAGAACAATGTGATATCAATTGCCGATTTAATGAAGCATTCAGCGCCTCCAAATCTTCAATTTTTTTCTCGTTTACTCCAATTACTGTAAACAGCTGCTCTCGTTCACTATTCTGAACAGAAACTTGCTTCTGGAGTTCTTCCATCAGATCTTTTCGTTCTTTTTCATGTAAAGCAAGTTCTGCTTTTTTCTCTAAAGTAAGATAAATAATAACACAGTCATTTTTGTTTTTAGAAAACATTATTATAATCAGCATACAATTTTGGCAAATACTGACATATTATCAAATCAAGCAAAAAAAAAGATAACCTGCCTTCCATTTCTTCCTTTAACGTTTTGAGTGCAGCGTTCAGCTTCGTAATGTTATCACTGAGAAGAGTTTTTTCTTCACGAATATTGTTTATTTCTTTCATTGTTGCTTCCAAATCTGACCGTAAAGAGAATTTTTCGAGATTTACTGCTTTAAGCTCTTTTTGCAGTCGATCAACTGTTTTCTCAAAATCCGCCATTTCTAATGTGATCACATTTTCCACACTTTTTTTCTGCATTTAGTTGAAAATATTACTTCATTTGCTCCACTGTTTAAATCAAGCTTTGAATCTTTGGACGCTCAAATGAATAAGAATAAATTTAGCGAGATTTAATAATAAGGTAAAATTAGGAAAGTTATAAAGTTTATGAAGATTAACAAATAATATTAATCAGTAAATGAACTGAACATAGAAACCTGATTTCCCAGCACTAATTTTCATGTTTTTCAATAAAAAACTAATTACTGTTCTGCTCTTTCACACTTCAACTTGATAAAACAACAAGATAAAAAGTGAAATAACAACTTCTTTGTAAGATTCGAGCTGTATGTAAGCATCATCCAATAACGAACGTAATTCAGCTACTGTATATGTCAATTTTTCTTTTTCCATTGCTTGCTAGAAGAATCAGTATGGAAATCAACTCAAGATGATATATTTATAAATTTAATGATTGAAAGTTTTCATCGAAAATATTCAGAAAGAAACTGACTTTAAGATCAAAAAATACCTCGTCACATTTTTCCGTTTTTTTTTGAAGCAGATCTTTTATTGAAGCCAGTTCATTCTGCAACTGAATGTTACAAATGGCAATTCTGTCACTATCATTCGATTTACTGCTACATTTATTTAATTCAGCGTTTCCATCCACTTTCTAAAAAATGATTTTTTAATATCTTGAAGAAATTTCTGTACATCGTAATCTTTCAAGTTATTTTTCAATTTTCTTCGTATTCCATTTTTCTCATTCTGCTGAAAAATAGTAGATGAAGTCCGGAAAATATTAAAATTGGAGTTCTTTTAACCACCTGGAGTTCTAACTCCGTCTTCAATTTTCCGAGTTGTGGCATCAATTCTGAGCACTCCATTTTCAGATTACTATACTTCTGAAAAACAAAATAAAAAAATTATTCTTTGAGTCGTCAAGAATTACTTTTATGTTAAGATTCATTTTCCTGATGCGAACTTTTTGTTGAATGTCTTATCTGTATTAAATAGGGGAATATGAAAAAAGAAAATTGAAATATGAAGAAAGAAAAAAGAAAATTTGCTAATGTACTGAAATATGTTATGACATCCAATTATATCATTTTTACTAAATGTAACTGATGTCACTGGCGAATGTTCTCATAGCAGAATCATTGATATCTCAACAACATTAGGCGATATTTTAAAAAATCTCAAAATTAACTTCATTCAACTGTCGAATTTCTTCTTCTTTTTTGTTGTTTTTTTCTTGCTCGACAGACAGCTTCTCTTCAAATTTCTGAAGCTATTTAAAAAAACAGCATAAAACAGTTTCGACAACTATTTATGAGTTACTATTCTCTTAATGATATAGCATGAAAAGATCATTAAAATAAACAGTGTTTACAAAATGAAAAATAGCTGGAGATAAAATCAGAATTGTTTTAACGAGTGCCTATAAGTGAGCACTGTAACCTAGCAGAAAGATAACATCAGAGTCAGTAAAAATGACGCGACTTGTATAATTAAAATTTGAAATTATCTAGCAGACTGTAACATACAATGAAATCCTTCCGCATTTCTGCCAGTTCGATTTTAAGCTTCTCATTTTCACATTTAGCAGTTTTCAATTTATCAATTTGTTTTTTGGCGAAACGGATCAGATCATCACGTGAAAGAGCATCGACCTGGAATTTATTGTTTTTGGTCTGCAGTTTTTTTTTTGACATACTTCACGAGAAAATATGTGGATATAACAGATATCGTTGCTACAGGATTAAAAGTTCATGAAAGATCTCTTACTGTCTCTATAGTAGAAAGCTCCCAGTGCTTTTCTAGAAAAAAGAAACTGTTTTAGAAATCAAGAAACTCTTTCCTTATATATTGCAGCATGACCAACCTTTTCCAGATTATCATCACGAAAGCCTCATCACTCACCTTCGATCGTGGTGTTGCAGCTCCACTAGCTAATGCAGACATGTTCATCAATGTGCTGCTCATTTGCAACTCGCAAATCGTCAAAACTGTTCTAAACCATTCGGGACGAATTCATCAACGACAGTATCATGTTAAAGATCCCAGCAATTTGAACCTGAACCGAAGTAAACATGAGAATTGGAGGAATTGTGTAAACGTGAAACGTCTTCAACCTATTCTCAAACTTTCAATGAGTGTTGCTTGCTTGAATGAAGCATAGACATTGAATGTGTGCTCCAAGTGGGCCATTTCTGGTAAGCAGAATTCAGTCCATTTTCATTTTCAGAGCTAGTTGATTTGGAAGGAGCTCATTGAGAGGTTTTTAGCAGCCTTTTCCATTTTTTTATCCTCTTTAACACCTGTCGAGATGGTCGGAAATCGTATATCATTCAGATTATTATTCTGGTTAGTATCGATGTTGCGAGAAATGTTCATAACTTTGATGATTTGTGTATTTCTAAAATGAGAAGAAAAAAAACTGTTTGATGAAAAACGATCAACTTGGAATGACAGATATATTCGGTTATCAGTAGCACCCAGAAGCATAGTGATGAATTTGACATGTATTTCACAAATGTTGTACACATTTCAAATGCGAGTTTATGATTTAAAAAATTTAGGTAACTTGTGGCTCGTTTGTAAATTGACCAAATTGAGTAAACGAAATATCTTCGCTGAAAACTCTATTTACTTCATATCAAGGCAGTTCATTCTATTCTGCCAAACATCTTAGTCACATTCATAAATTTCAGTAATCAAATAATGGTAT
The DNA here is from genome assembly GCA_028564675.1 of Onchocerca lupi. Taxonomy (NCBI): domain Eukaryota; kingdom Metazoa; phylum Nematoda; class Chromadorea; order Rhabditida; family Onchocercidae; genus Onchocerca; species Onchocerca lupi. The sequence goes on along the minus strand of JAOVVO010000077.1, from coordinate 174,628 downwards.
ACGATTGGTGAAAAAACTAACTAAAGAATATATTTAGTTGTGCTTATGTATACATCAATGGCTTGATAATACTGATATTGACTTCGTTCTTAAATTTGATTTCATTCTATTTCTGATCATTACAGGGACAAATAAGCTTTTGCAGAAAGAAGGTTATAGTTCATTCATTATCTTCTTTCTCATTTCTGTTTGGTTTCTATGTCAATTCATTTGCCTTAGGTGATGTGTTTCTATGTGAAAATTCGGTGTTAAAGGCGATTATTTTTGTTGCATTTAATAGATGAAATATGATATGAGGATGAAAGAGCATATCTGATAATGATTTGTGCAATAAATAAATCCTTCATCTTTTTATTCCTATTCGAGGAAATCGCGCTGTATGATAGATTACTAAAAGAAGCTCCCAGCCATAATCTTCAGCTTCATATGAGTCTTCATCAACAATATACACGTATTAACAAAAGATAATGTTCACAAAAGATATTTTCAAGCGGAACCAGTACTAAAATCTGAAATTTAGTAGAAATATAATCTAATTGAAAAAGATCAACAGAAGCACTTATGCAATGGTGATAAATGATTTAAAAGATAAGTAATCATACGAAGTAATTACCATCAGTCATGTCAAGCATCAACTGAATAATAATAACTTCTGAAAGTTATCATTTTAATTGAAAACCCGTACAATCATATTGGTGTAACTAAAATCGAATCAATAACATATAGAAGGCGGGAATTAGCGAGAAACATAAAGCATCACTTTGTAAAAGATTAAAAACTTGTCTTTGGTATTCTTCATCTAATAGCTATATTTATTGCGCTCACCTGCTAAATAAATTCTACGTCTTCTAATTCATGTTACATTCCTTCGTTACTAAACAACTAGTAAGAAGTAATAATTATGTTTGATCATAGAAAAATGTTTTTTTTTTCTTTTTTTTTTCAGAAAAATAAGAGACTAAGCAAATTCTGGAAAGAAGTGTTAGGAAAGACAACGAATGGTTTTTTAAAAAACGATAATTTCTATGGAAAAAAAATTTCAGATGACCATTCAAGAAAATTATTTGATTAACAAGTAAGCAGAAAAGATCAAGTAGCATTGTTTAACATAACCTGAGCAAGTATTTGGTCGTATTTATCACGAAGGAAGTCGGATAAATAAGAAGCATGACGAATTAATACCTGACAGATTCATGCTTAACATGACCTAAGCAAATATTTTGTCATATTTACCACGAAAAGAATTGAATAAATAAGAAGCATGACGTAAGTATAGCACATTCTATAACTGATATATAAATATAATGCGTAATCTATACTTCGTAAAGCTTTAAAGCTCTTATTTAGCCAACATTGATTTCGTGATGGATTTCACTCGAATTCAAAATATAATCCATAATGTCGATGAAGGCAACAGTAGCCACAACACGTTGATTGCAGTCAACAATAAACAAACACTGGTCATTAGATGATAACAACAAAGCGATCACTTCGTATACGGTATGGGTCGGACGGCCAAATGGCGGAACGCGATAAACATTCTAGAAATGATAGCAAACTGTTTCAACAAATTAAATATGGGATATATTGAGCAACGATAAGTCATAAGATCATCAATACAGTTTTGATCTTAACTAAACCACGAATGCTTTATTACCTTTCTATATAATCAACCCCAAACTTGGCTCAACAAATTATTTTTATTATCTTTCGTTATATTTTTTAGCACATTATTTATTATATTTCCCATCAAGATACCTATCAAAGGACACACTGAAGCCTGACAGAAATGTTTGATATTTGCAAATAATTAACTTACACTTCGGCTTCCTTTATCGGAGATCTAAAAAATTTATCAATGCTCCCTAACAGAAGATCAGGAAGTGGAATTCAAATTTACGGACCTAATTATTTAAATAAATTGTTAATAACCTCGACAGGTACATTAATAATTTCCAAGTAATTGTTGGAGTGTTCTACAAGTTCATGCATAATTTCATTTTTACTGATTTTTCCAAGCAGCATATTACGTTCATTAACCACAGCAATGCATGATAATTTTCCCGTTAAAAGTTTTTCAATTACTTCACCACAGCATGCATTACTTGTGATCTGGAATTTGATTAGATCGAGATAAATTTAGCAACACAGAAATCATTTTTATCCAGCATTATTCGTCATTAATTAAACCTTTTTAATCCCGGGAAAAAAACCACCAAAAATAGGGAACTGAACAAAAAATATGAGACAAAATAACGCTGAACTTTAAAATATTTGGCGTTCCTTTGTTCTGTTCATTGCGAATTCAAAATTCGCTCTTAAAAATTAAAATCTGCTAGGTAACAAATAGCTTAAGAGATGCAGATTTTTAATTTTCTTGTTGATCAAATCAACGAATTTCTCTCCAATTTCTTATAAGCCAATTATCAACAATTTATATTTTCAAGTCAATGTAATTTGAAAATGTAACTGTGAATAACAAAATTACAACCGTAACAATATTCTTCCATGTGCCAATACCGGAATCGAGCAGTGTTCGGTGTTTTAGATGTGGAGCTAGTGAGAAACTTGGTTCTATCTAAATATTTTCAAATATAAATATAAGCTTTAAAAGATACGAAAAAATAAGGAAGACTAGACAATTGAAATTTTTTTTATCTAACTTTGAGCATATTAGATACCTAAATACCACTTCTCAAGATATTTCACGCTGTCAAATTCATTCTTATTTTTCCACTTATTGGAACGATTTTTTTAAATCATCGTAAGAAAATTCTTAAAAAAGCAAACCAATTTGACAATAGTTTCACAGAAAATTCGTCGCAGAGATAACATATAGAGAATATCAGTGAACAGGTCGTTCTCATCAATTTGAAATATGGGTATACGGTGAACATGATTGAGGCAAAACAATCTAGCTGTATCCCAAACACTGCAATATTAAAACGAAGCATGAAATCAGACGGAACTCCCAGAAACCAAAATGATCCAACAAAGGCTATAGCCAATAAAATTAATATATGATTCTTTTATCAACTGAGATATGATATTTCCAGAAAGCGATAATTTACCGCGTCATCCAAATCAACTTTATGCGGCATTTTTTTGAAGGATTACTGCTTTTTTTCACAGTTGCAAATTTTGCTGTTTTTCTTGACTAGAATAAGACTATATCGCGGTAACTAGCATTGCAATTATGTGATACGGAATAATGGTCCGTTTTATGGTCCAGTTTTTCCGTGAACCAATTATCAAATTGGCTACTTATGGCTTGGTTTCATCATGGAGTAGTTACTTTCAATACCTATAATTATATCAATTATAGAAAGAAATTCGAAATAACTGAGACCACTAACGACATATTAACGGTTGCAGCGATAATTTTTTTCTCGCCATATATTTTGATGAAATCGCGAACCGGGCGATCACCTATTTCAGGATCGATATTGAGAGTTAGATCGATCGCACGAAGACAATCAGTAATAGTTATCATACCTATCGCGTTATGTGCAATTGAATTTATTACTATAGCCGCATCGTGTCCAGATTGATAAAGCGCTAGCAGTGATTTACGCATCTGAAATCCACACTGGATATATTACATGTAGAATGCCCGAGAGAAATGAAAACAGATCCTTTGTTCCCATCACATGTCAAACGAAACTTGCAAACAACCCACAACTTGAATTGAAGAGATTGGGGGAGAACAAAAGTTGAGTATTGCAATTCAAAAGTAAAATGCACCGGGAGATCACCATCAATCAATACGGCTGATCCATGGACTGGTGCTAAATCGTAACACAATAAAGACTGCATATATTGCTTATAAGGATCCGTATGTCTATCTGCAACATCGAAATGGAAATAGAAGCAAATAATTCTAAAACTTATTATATTTTTGCGCTTCTACGAATCAGAAAAAGCATAAAATCAGGTGGAATGTCGAGAGCCAGAGTTGCCGAAGGATAGCAAGGACTATAGCATCTTCTTTTCCTTTTCTCGATTTGAACACCTCCGATTCCCCTGAGATATTATTCCAGAAAGCGAACTTCAACTTTTAAACTTCTCATTTACAAAGCTATTTATTTTGCACAATAAGACACACCAAATGCAGCAACAACATGCAGCTGACGTTCCCGAGACTGGCGCAATATCACATAATCCTAAATGATACCTTGGATTGATATTTCTTTAAATTTGAAGAAATTTTTCGAAAAAAAGTATTTTAGTTAAAAGAAAACTTCAGTTTTGTGAAATCAATGAAAATATACGGAATATTTAAATCAATCATTAATTTTTAAGGAAGCTTTTAGGTCGAAGATGAAATTAGGAAAATTAAATCACTTTCCGGAGGAAAATCAAAGATCTTGAGACTTTTTCATTAAGATAATAATTTTTTTTTTTCAGAATCTTTGCAAGCGATAATTAAAGCTGTGATTTACGAATTGATCTCGAATTAATTTTTCAATCGAAAGTTAAACAGGAGGAGACAATTACTTATTTCTATACTTCTTCTATTATGAACACAACGGATAAATATAAAAAAAACATTCCCTTAATCTTGGATTCATTTTCTTATTTATATGAAAAGAAATTATAGGTTGGTCTTCTATCCCCACCAATATAAACTCTGAAAAAAGGAAAAATTTTTAAATAAAATTTAGAAAGTTTTAAATTAAGGTTTTTCTGCAGAAATAAGTTTCAGTATATTCTAATAGTTTCTTTCTAATGCTCGCACCAAACTTACTTTTAAACACATTTCAATTTTTTTTTTGCTGACCAGTCATAATAAATTATATAGCAATTATATCTTCTTCATGGGATCTAAATAACGATTAAAGGCAAATTTAAATTTCGATAATTGAAGGCTTTTTTTTGGTTCTTCTTTATGTTAAGAGAATATATTTGAACAGAAAATCTAGAAATATCATTTGCAACTAATGGAAATTCAGTGGAATATTATTATAACATACCCTAAACTTCAATCTCATAATGTCAACGAAATTTCATAAACATCCAAAAAGAAATTAGGATTATTCAAGCTGAAGATTTAAGACAATATATTTATTAAGTGCAAATTCAATAAATGTTTCAAATATGAAGTAACATCGATAAAACGAATGTAATGTATCAAATACCTTAAAATCATGAGCAGACTGAGAAACAAATAAATAAATAAATGGATAGAATATAAGGAATTATTCTCTGAAATTGGATGAATTTGAATAGAAAAAATCTATCAGGTTTATTAGATACCTTTTCCGGAACACTAAAACGTCTCGATAGGATCTTGTCGCGCTCTTCATCCCATTCTTTAATTTCAAACACTTTCTTTTCCAATGAAATTTTACGTCCGCTGATTGATTCATTCAGTAATGAACAGGTTAACTGATCACATGGAGATGCCTGACAAGATAACAAACATTTGATTCCATTTTTTCAATGTTTAAATAAACATACGAAAAAACTTACCTTTTCAATATTCTTTCTCCCTTTCATGAACTGACGAAACTCACTGAAACGGTTAGAATTTTTGTGGGATGATTCAGCACTGTTCGAATGAGCAGAATCAACAGAATCGTCATGATAATGATAATAAACATTCATGGCCAATATTATGCAGATAAATGGCCGCTGAATGAGTAGAAATCTAATTATCAGTCAGCTCCGTTCAATTTATTAATCCCATTGTTTTTGTACTAATGAAATATGAAATGAAAAAAATAGCGAACTGGAATGATATCAATAAAGCTTTCTCTTGCTTTCATCAGTATAAGATGAAATTGTCTATTTCTGTTGAAAAGTACGAAAAACAACATTTCCCAACAAAAAGGAAATCAAAATTCAATGAAAAGAATTACTAAAACAGTAGCGATGAAAACTTTGAATTTCGACCTCCTCCGGAACAGCAACATCTCCCAGCGTATTCAAAACAAATAATTGCAATAATAAATGAAACAGTTTAAATAATGACACATTACAGTAAATGATAACGACTAAGTTGACAACAAAATTCATTTATTGCATGAAAATGTGTACTGTAAGATGGATTTTTCTTCAGAAAGGAAACTGTCAATGTTTTTTCTTTAATTATGAATGCAAAAAAAATTTGATAAAAAGAGATTAGATGATAGATAGATCACAGTGAAAGCTCATCTTATAAGCATTGTTTCTATCTCCCACTCTTATTAATCAACAATAGGAGCAAAGATCAGAAAGCAACAGCAGCGACAATAGCGATAAATAACATAACAACAACAATAACAATTGTGATGGCAATTGTTTATTTGCAGAAACTTGAATTGGACTTTATTTAAAAATGGAAACAGAGAGCAATGAAGAAAACAACTGAAATAGAACTGATGAAAACTGGAAAACCTGATCAGTGCACTGGCACTAATCTCTGATCAACGATTTATTGCACTTTTGGAGAAGTTGTAAACAAATACCCATCATCCAATAGGGCCTGCAGCTTTCAAATGCTCTTCCTTTGCTCTGGCTGTCATCCAAAATGAGTCAATATTTCTGGTGTGAAACAAACTGCGCCATAATCATAGCAACTAATTTTTCAATTAAAAAGCTATTTTGAATTATCTAAATCAAATAAATTATGCTGAACAAAAGCAAGCGTAATAATTTATATAAATAATTACATATAATTATTGACTATAGGAACAAATATGCATATTTTTGCTATCGATGGGAGCACAGACAGATGATAGGATATCATTGACACTATGATAAATTGCAATCAATGATTTAACATAGCATTTCAAATCAGTCTGAAGCAATTATGAAGGAACGAAATGAATATTCCTCGTGAAAAGACCAGCCTAATAGATTAAATTGCCCTAGGGGAAGCTCAGAAAAGTAGCTTAGGGAGCATTTCCCAAAATGCGAAAAGCAAAATTTTGTTCTTTAATCCTTTATTCATCTTGGTTATTTTTGAATTTTTTTCTTTTTTTTTTTTGCATATACATGTATGCCTTTATGAAATCTATTTTCCCCTTGCAATAATTAAACATTGAAGGAAATAATATTTTGGGATGCATTGTGCCTCAATTTTTGTAAAAATTTAAATTGATGATATCAGCAAATTTCGACAATAAACAATGTTTTAAAAAATTAATTCGTCATTGTTAAACGAGAGCAATAATTACGTTAACTTTAGAAAATAATCGCAGATAAGAAACTTCGAGCGACTATTCAGTCCGAGAAATTTTTTAAAGAGATTTCTTATGCTGAAGATTTTATTTTCAATATTAATCAATAATGAAAGAGAATCATAAGTTGTAAGCTATTCTGTATTCCATCCTTGAGAGTTCAAATTGTTAAGCATTAACCCCGAATGAACAAAACTGTTGTTGAATTGATTGTAGATGGTGAAAGTTGAAAAATTTGTTGCAGCAATCTTTAAGATTCCATAATAATCGGGGATCGACACTATCTTTTGATAATGTCCCGTTTTTCTTTTTTTTTCTTTCCTTTTCTCAGTTATTCTCTTCAATATCTTCCGAAACACGGAAAATTTTAAGCAATTTCCATTAGTGATAAAATTAAGTGTCAAATGAAATTATATGAGAGAAATTCGATTTCTTCATTTGGACCAAATAATAGTTTCACAAAGCCATTTTCTCCCTTGCTTATCACAGAAAAAATGAGACGAAATTTTTCGAGAAAAATCCCAATTACCATCTTTATATACATCACAGCAGTAAAGCAAGAAATTTGAAGAAAGAAGATCAGGTATTTGTCAAACCCAGAATTCTCGTTATTTTGATACGGTCTTGAAAAAAAGGATCAAAACGGAATTTAATGGTTTTATAATTTGCAAAATTTGTGCTTTTCTTCCAACTTAAAGAAATATGTGGGAGAAAATAAGAATACTTTAAATTTATATCCTGAATGTGAAATAAAATGGATTCCAAAATTATGAAAAATATTAACAAAAAGCCAAGCGAATAAAATTAAAATCTTGAGATAAGCAAATGAAGGTGAAAAATTAACTAGAAGATAAACTTCCGTGATCAAAGTTCAACTTATCAATTGAAATTTCAAACTGCAAAACGAAAGAAAATTGAATTGTTGTGGAAGTGAATGACACATAAGCACATCAGCACTTTGCTGAAATCATTGAATTCTTTAGTGCAATGTCTTTAAGAAGTCAGCTTTCAAATGATGAAGCACTTATAGCTCAAAAAATGAACTTCAAAAGTCATTTTATTATCAAAAAATGTAAAACTTTTTTTTTTGATATTTTTGTTATTTAGAGGAGCTAACAAATTGTGACTAAACAGGTAGAAGCAAATCAGAGTACGAATGAATCATTTGGTAATTCTATGAATTTCGCCAGATGGAAGAAATCTCATATAGTTGTTGGGAGGAAATTTTCAAAAAGATTTTTCTCATATTACCGAAAGAATTAGTGCATAAAGAGTGGAAGTTCTTAGAAATTTTTTGAACTTTGATTGTTCAGCATAACTTTATAATTATGCAATTCTGTTTCCAGTTTCACTTTATCAGCAATTTATCTGAACATAGTGTATGAAAAAGGAGAAAGACAGTAGGGAACGGAGAGAATAGAGAGAGAGAGAGAAAGTTATAAGAAAGAATAAGTTTTAAATGTAATTATTCCTGAAATTTAATTCACATAAATAAGGGCGGCAAGTCGGGGACTCATCGAGTTCGAGATAGACTTCGCTAAGTACAGCTGATAAATGTCTGATGGATTTTGCGGTCCGATATGCACCCTCGATGTTGTAAGGCGGAGGAATACAGTATGGAAGAAAGGTAAAAAGAACGATCAAAGAATATCTGTATTCATTTACTTAATTTCATATACAATCAGCTTATCACTGTTAACAGAGAACAGTATGAACTAGTGATTGATAAGTCTTCTTGAAATAAGAATATCTCTTTCATACGGCAATTTGAAACATTTCATGTTTCAAATTCAAAAACAGCTAAAGAAGGAATTCAACGATCCCCTTTCCTGGATGTTCATTTTGATCAGATTTCCGGCTGTCTTCTGTTTGTTTGTTCTGAAGCTTCTTAATTGAGTGAAAGAAGTTGTTTGAGGGCAATCAATCTAGAAGATGTCCAATTGAGGTTGAAATAATACACCACTTTTTAGGAAAACAAAAACCGTGTATTGTCTTGCAAAAGCATACAAATGTATGAAAATGAGCATCGATTGATTTATTAATAATCAAACATTAGGTATCTCATAAAGCACCACCTGAAGCTTAATGATAAATACTGATATTTTCACTCTCCTCCGCACACACATTTCCAGTCCGGAAAAGCTGATTCATTTTTTTCATGCATTTTATTATGATATTTCTCATCTGAGGCAGATAAAAGACAAGAGATAATATATCAATTTAGAAAATGGATTTTGTTTAGTCTAACAATCACTGCCAATCACTGAGGGACTCGATCTTAGCAGATCTTCACAACCATCCAGCCAATAAGTGAGCAATGTGCCGATTCCCTGTAATAATCATAATTTTGAATGATTTATTACACAGGAAGCTTTACATATAACCATTTCCGATTATGTTTGTTCAAGCCACTATCTTCCAATTCGAGTCTCAGTTCAGAACCTAAATCTAAATTGTTACAGCGTTAACTTTGCCGGACTATAAAACAAAGTTTCAGAAAGTTTATTATCAGTGCAGACATCCGAAATAGAGTTTTAGAAAATTTACTGTCAATAATGATATAATTTCCTAATCTACTTTCTTATAACCGATGAATTTTAGAAAATATTTGAATACGAATTGAGAATAATATAAATTTAAGACTTTTCCAGTTCGTAAAAAAAAGTGTTTGTTCAAAATTTCTTATGCCAAAAAGCAATGAAAATTGTTGATTTCTTTAGGCACAAAATGGATCATCTGCAGTTGAAAAAAAAAGGCCTAAAACAGACATCAATTCGAACTCCTCCTCGTCGCGGTGAGCATTTGAATTCTGGATAGCGAGCTGTTAATAGCTGATAACTTTTTAAAGTGATTTGAATTTTATCCGGCAAACCACTATTTTCCATTTTTGCTGCCACTGTTACCTAAAACGGTTTTCAAAAATTAGAAAATTTGTATGAAATTTATCAGACTAGATTTCATTGGGCTGAAACTTATTTACTATGTAAAAGGAGGTAAGCGAGAAAGTAAGCGGAAAATTAATTACTTCAAAAACGGATAGCAAAATATTCTATAAATAATAAAATATTATAATACAAACAAGGAATTAATTATTGGGATTTATTTAAATGAGTGAATTATTCATCCTATTTCATCGTTTGAACTTTTTGTTACTCCTAAGGCTACTTAAAAGAGTAATTTTTCTTTAGTAATCAAATTGAATTTGTGAAAGTATTTCGACCAAACTTTTTATTTGTCACAATTCTTCTGCTTCATCTGCATACTTTTTAAGCTTCAAATAAAGTCAGAAAAAACAAACCGTCTGGCCAAAAACACAATATCTTGGTGCATTCAGGCCAACAACCCCGGCGAACACAGGCCCCGTATTAAAACCCCAGCGACAGTGTAGCTTTTGTCCTGGCCTATGTGGTATTTCATACTCGGATAAGAACTGGAAATTTTATTTTTCTCTTTATTAATAAATCTTTCGTTAAAATCAATGTTGTAATAATGACTACTGCAAAAATCAAAGAAATATCTTCCAACAATTCACTATCGTCATAAAAATATGATCTATTTTTGTTTGTTCAAAATGTCTCTTATCACTTTTTTTAAAATTTATTTCTTGCAAAAATTCTTTTGAATTGATGAATCAACAACCTTCTTTCTCAATTCTACGAAAAAAAAAGCTAAAATCTAAAGAGAAGCAATTAAAATTTACATCTCTCATCATAATTGCAACAGAAGCAATATCTCGAACGTGATTATGCCGACTAGTAATTGGTACTCCAGATGTTACCATATATGCATCTCCAATTGTTTCTACCTTAAAGAAAAATTCATGCAATGAATGCATTGCTTAAGATATAAATTATTGATTTAAATGAATGAAAATGTTGATTTTTTAGGATTCACTGTTTTGAGTATCGAGTATCAGTCAATAACTATACCTTGTAGCACTGGTGCTGCGAGATAATCATATCAAACTTTTGGAAAACACCGCTCAGCAATGTTACTACTTCCATCGGTAAACTTTCACTGCAAAGCGATGTAAAACCGACAACATCCGAATACATCACTGTTGCTGACTTGTAATTCTTTGGATCGACCCTACGACTTATTTTCAGTTCATCAGCTACCGATCTGTAAAATTAGTTCGTTATAAGTCACTCATTTTCATTAGCATTTGAGTTCTTTTAAATCTTTACTAGACCCATTTTGCACAGAAGTTGACTTGAATACTTTCTGGCAAAGAACGATAGAAGTGATATATAAATGATTTAAATCAACTAGATGCTTTTTTTTCTGTTAATTTAAAGATTGAAAAAAATTTGCTTTCATTCAAAAGGTTATGCTTCTGATGACAATCGCTAATCTGCAACTGATGATTAAAATTTTAAACTAATGCTTTACTTAGGCAACAACTCAAGAAGCAAACGTTCAGCATGCTCTTGTGCTTTTTCCAGTTGTATCGTCCGTTCTTTTACCAGCTTCTCCAAATTGTTCGTATACTGCAGGATAAAATTTTCTTCAAAACTTCTTACTTCATATTTGCAATTTCCATCTCTTATTTTGAATTAACCTTTTCTAATTCTTGTTAGTAACATTGATAGTCATGTACTAAAAGTCAAATTTTCTTAACAATGCAATATTTCTTCAAGTATATCATTCTTGTTAAGGAATAAATTTGTCCCTTACGATCATTTACTTCAATATATCACAAACCAAAATTATAGTTCCAGTATTTCAACAAATTTTAAAGTTGTTTCAAAAAAAAAAGTTGCATTGAAAGAAAATTGTACTTGTTCAAGATTTTTGATCATCTGATCGACCAAACTGCCAGATCTAAAATTTTGATAGAAATTATTTGGTATATTGTTGCAGAATGATGCAATAGTATAACAAATTAATAATCGCTTTCCATGGAATAATAAGTATCTGAATGATTTAACCGTACTCCAGCAGAATTTTCGGCAGTTAATATCTTGAAAAAATTCAATTTACATTTTCAACGTTGCATCTGTAATTTTGCGTGCTAGTGTCGCATCAGGACGCTGATCTACGATTCCAGACCAGCACTTGTGCATTAATCCAAGCAAATCCGGATGCACTTCGATGTTTCCTGGGATAGATGGATAAGGTGGAATCAATGCTTCAGCACTCTCACAAAAAATATTCCCAGTATCCTCATCCAGTGTTTCGGCACCTGAAATTTACCAATCAAATTTGTTCTTTCATAATTCTAATTTTTTTTTTTCAGGTTTCTTCAGTGTCTTGCACATTTCATCGTGCTTACTAACCATATATCTATCTTATAATTATCTTAAAAAATTAAACAGTTGGTGGTATTTAGGCAGTCATAAACACATACCACACTGATTATTATTGATTACAACTGACTTCCTCCGAAAGACAATTTCATACAGTATCATTCCAAATGCATATATATCAGCAGCCTGTGCTTGCTTCGTGTTGAACATTACAGTACTCCCAGTCATTTTTTTGAGGATGCGACGCATTTCTGGTGAATAGTAGTGTAAATCTGAATATGTTGTTTTAGTGAAATATATTCCAAAGGATGCTATATATTTCGATATTTGTTTCCAACATTGCAATCCGAAACTTGAGATTATAGCATTTTCGCTATTGTTCTAATATACAGAAAAATCCTTTTTAGTTTTTACATTTCTAATCAAATTTTTTGTGCTTTTATGCATCTTCCGGTAAATAATAATATAAATCAGCATTTGTGATTTTAATAAAATCACAAATCCTGCTAAAAACTGAAACATTCTGCATATTTTTAACAAATATAAATTGCTGACAAAATGATCGAAATGTAATTCATGTTGTTAAGAATATGATAGAAGTCTTTGACAAAATCTTATCAATCTTAAAATTTTAATTATTTTAACAAACCTGAATTTGAAATTAACCACATCCTATTTTTGGCACTTAAGGTACCTTTTACATTCCATTTGTAGAATAATTTCGACAAACCAAATCCAGAAAGTTTTAGGATCCAGCGACTATCAATGAGGCATTGTGATGGAGTCAATGAACCGTGATAACCAACCGTTGAGGCATGTAAAAATTCGAGGCCCTAAAAATCAAATTTAGATGTATTACGCATAATTACATACAAAGATTATATATGTACTTGCATTTTCAGAAGAATTTTGATTTTAAAAAGATCGATCAAAATCACATTCGAAAGATCGTGTAGAAATTTTCGCGTAGTGTGACTTGTGTCTTCAGAATTAAGTTTAAAAGATCATTAGGTCTAAAAAAAAAGAAAAAAACCCATTATAAAACAGACTCTAATAATATCACGAACAAAAGCCCGCTTGAAGTTCTCTTGAAATGCTAAAGCACTCTCGTTCTCACTGCCCTGCTTATCTTTCGGATTAGCGGTCGTATTACAAAACATCAAATCAGCTAAAGTTCCACGGAAACAATGATTCCAAACTGCATAAAATTCTGTTCGCTTATCAAAGCATATCCCAATAAATTGATTGATATTATCATGCACCAACTGTTTCATCTAAAAGAAAAAAAGCAATTACTAATATGTTTCATTTATCGATAATGGTCACTCTTAAGGTAGCCAAATGCTTCGTCATCCATTCATGCATTATATCAAAAACAATGCTGACCAAAATCAAACTTTAGAAATATATATTTGCCCGGCCATAGAGTAATTTGCAAATTACGAATATGTTATTTTATCAATTCTTTATTTGCATCACCTGATGAAGTAATGCCATATCGGATTTATCGAAAAATAGTCCTGCTTTGAGTAAATATGGTTCCACAATCACTGTTCCAAGTTCAAATACTGCAAATTCTCGTGAGCGCAATAGATCTTTCAATTTTAACTTTGATTCCATTTGTTGCTGTAAACTTTGAACGGATATCATCTGTAATTTGAAAACAAAGTTTACTAAAGTTTAGCTAATTATTAGAAAATTTTATTTAAACATTAATTTAACAGTTTTTTGTTTCTTCAAACATTCAAAAAATTAAGATGAATCGGCAGATGAAGCGAGATGAAAATAATAACAATAATATTTACTGAAGATGTCTCGACATTAACAAATTTGAGAAGCTGATGCGAGATCGCCCATGGCATTTGTGCTGTTTCACCATGCTTTCTGCGAATATATTTAAATATATTTCAAACATATAACTATAATTTTTTTTGCGAATATATTTAAATATATATACTTTCTGCGAATATATTTAAATATATTTCAAACATATAACTAAAATTCCATGTATTTTTAAATAACTATAACTGAGAGACTGAAAATTTCAACTGAAAAAAACTAAGAAACCAAATTTTTTAAATGAAAAATTAAAAAACAATTAAGCTTACGATTTTCGATAAGCAAGAAAAGCGCAAAATAACAAAACAAATAGAATTATCATCAGGATGAATATTAATATAATTCTGAAATGTGATCATATAGAAGTATTGATATTGCAGTTATCTGTTAATTCTTCTTATCTAACTATCTTGGAATTAGCACTTCTTTCGTTCCACCAGAAGTTAGAACCTCTCCAATTAATCAATACTTCAAATGGTATTACCTCGTATGATCGCATAGCTCACCTTCGAAACCACACAAAGGCATATCCAGTAGAACAATTTTTGTCACGGTTGTATTATAATTAATAATTTCACCGGTCTAAAAATTTTCGAAAAGAAATTGAAGTAAAAAACTTTCTGCACCAAAGTTCAGACATTTTTGACTATCCATTTAATTTCAGCTCTATGGAAAATGCGTCCATAATCAGGCCTATTCATTTGAAGATCTTTGCTTAGGCTTGCTAAAAAGCGTCAGTGAATTAAACTAACATTTCATAATTTAGCCTAAGATACTTAATCTCAATTCGAATTTCAATATCCTGTAATGATCTCTTTTCAATGAGGGAAGCAGATCACTAAAATAAAAGAGCTTTCACTAAAAATTTTTAAATTCGCAAATCATTACCAGAAGTGTAAATTTACTTAGTTTTTGATTTTTACAAATAATCCTTCTATATTGAAGAATATAAAAAATCAAGATTTCGAAATCGAAATTTTTAAAATAATTATCGGAATTTGCATGATACACAATTCACCAAAGTAATGCAACGTTCATTAGCTCCTTTCCCTCTGGCCAAATTTAGGTCACATTCCTCTGTCAGAAACAAATCGGCAATGCCGACTGGATCTTTTCGAAATACTTCAACATATTTAGCTTGAAATGGAGTCAACCGAATTGTGTATTGGTTTAGCCATATTGGGCCAAACGGTCCTGCAACGCTCATTTCTAACTTCTTGAAAACAACTTTGCCATAAACTAAGTTTTGGGTTTGCATACTTCTAAAGACATGAAATAAAACCATGTATACAACGTATAATATTATCATAATATGTTTTATAAGAAAAAAGACTGATTTATATTCAATTAAAATTCTCACAAACCTGTTAAATGGCTGTTTTTAAGCGTACCAATAAGTGATTCCAGCCGTTCAAATTCGCTGAAATTTTGCGATGTTTGAGAAATATTTCGAAGAAATGTAGAATATAACCATCCTGATTCATAGAGCTGAGCGTACAGTAAGATCGTTAGCTAAAATACAAACTTTTCAAGTGTGATAAGAAAAGTTCAACAGGTCATCCAATAAAAAATTCTCATATTTGTGTAGTGCAAGACTATAGAAAAAAAAAAGCCTTTTGTCGAAATAAAACCAAATTTCTCATCATTTTATCACTTCAAAATTTCTTTGTCTATTTTTTCCGAATATCATTTTTGTAAAACTGCTTGAAATGACTGCAAATCTTCGAAAAGAAACTTACATCATTGGTGTCCGCTGGAATGCTACGTTTTATGATTGATAAATTGCTCAATGAATAATAATTGTTGACGAGCTAAAACGAATAATATGGTAAAAAGATTAGTTTAAAAAAGCTTTTTTGCAAGAATCCAAAAAGTTTAAAGTGTGTACTTCTTCGATTAATCTAAAGACATAGTACAATTTGTTTTAAATTTACATAGTCGCACCAATTTCAATACCAAAATTTGATTCTTTTGTTGCATAAGATCAAATCACAACTATATTGCAATTTCATGATCAAGTAATATTAGAAAACGACAAATATCTAAATAAATCATTTAAAAAACTTGCAATAATAGTTTCATCGAAGTAGAACTTCATAGTTTCATTTATGCTATTATTAGGAAGTATCCATGGTGGCTTGAACTCTCCAAGAACGAAAAAATCCAAAAGCACGGTAACATAAACAGTCGGATCAAGATTAAGTTGCTTTACAGCTGCCAAAAATTCTATATAATCATGAAGATAATATCCGAATATCGGAATCCAAACTGAAATATTAGAAATTTTGGAACTTTAACGGACATTTAAAACAATACTTATCTCATCTGATTACATAAAGCATTCGTCAAATGTATTTAATACTATTTGTAAGTTCAGCAAATCTATAATAAAATGCAAAACTTATAATATACTTCTGGAAGTGTTCTTAACTTCCATTAACACATCTACCAGTGGTCGAGTTGCATCGGATGTATTTACATGGATATCGCTTAGTATAGAAATACCGTTTAATTTGAATACCGTCCGGATATTTGCAATTTTCAGTTTGGTAGTGTATTCGTCGTCAAAT
The DNA here is from genome assembly GCA_028564675.1 of Onchocerca lupi. NCBI lineage: Eukaryota > Metazoa > Nematoda > Chromadorea > Rhabditida > Onchocercidae > Onchocerca > Onchocerca lupi. Next base: position 157,807 of record JAOVVO010000077.1, on the reverse strand, counting down.
GCTATCACTGACCAAATTAATACTACCTGTTTGATAAAAGTGATAACGGATATAGCAAAGAATGATGGAGAGATGTGTTCAGATGGACAGGGCACACATGCCGAAAGTAATTCACGAATTACTTAAAAAATGAAGAAAACTGCTAGTAATTGAATCATTCAGTAGATATTATATAGAAATATATTGTAAATGAAAATAATCAAAATTATTTTACCTTATCCCAACTCATTATTTTAAAGAATGCAACCAAATTGAATGCGGCATTCAGTGAAGAAATAGTCGATGTCTGTAAAATTATTATTTTTTGAATTTCCGATGATTGGAAAGAGAACTTTACAAGAAAGCAGTAGCTGGGAGAAATAAACATTGACAGAAAACTGCATCACAAAACTTGCAGAATGCATCCAATGATTATAAGATGTGAAGGAAGTTCCAATTCTGTCATCATAGTTTATTCAAATTAGTGTTCTAATAGAATTGCTGGATTAAAAAAATAGTCAAACCTGTATAACAAAATTGCGATAATTATTGAAATGCTCGCTCCCAAAATTAAACTGCAAAATGTTCCATTCTTTCGTTAACCTCCCAGCAAAATTCAAGTCTAAAAACAAAGCTATTATTTAAATGGACTTTATAAGTTTGACTAATTTGACTACCTTCGCTTTCTGAAGCTCTACAAAAGAATAACAGACATGAATTATCATCAAAATGATGAAATTGAGTGGGAGTAGTTTGGAAATTATTTTAGGAAAAACTTGGCTATCAGGATAAGCTATACTTCAAACAACAGATTCTTGATAATAGTAAAGAATAAAAATGCTGGAACAGTTATGTTTTTGAAATCTTTGAAGCGCATGATGATGTAATTTAGTGAATAACTAAAATTCAATAATATAAAACTAAATTTAAGTCACCACTGTCACAAGCCGGTCCAAAAAGCGTTTGAAGATCATTTTCGTAATACATTTCTGCGATAACATCAGCATCACTACATTTATACTTATTATTGAAGCAACCCATCGATGGTACTGGTAGCAGCCTGAAAATGGTTTTTTTTTTCTTTTTTAATAAATTTCAACAAAATCTGGATATTTGATCGATAATGCATCAAAAAAAAGTGATGATAGGGAATAGTACTAGAAATGAGAGCTCTATACATCAATATCTGCAGTTTCAAAGAAATGACGTTTTTCTTCGGATATTATTGTGATCGCTAATTAAACTCTGATACATTGCGCAAATCAATCGTTAACACTGTCATTAAAATGCTATTAAAAATTTAACTCTAACAATGTATGTGTACATCAATGTGATTTCTTTCTGTAAATCATTACATACGTACAACAAAGGTCTCTCTTCTGCTCAAAGTCATTTAACCATCGTGGAATGGTATATCAAGATATGCTGAGCGTTCTTAAAATCCATTAAAACATCTAATGGCAAGACGTATCAAAATGTTTCGCTTCATTTTGTCGATGGAAAGATCAGCAAAATTCACCTAAATTGATAATCCTGGGAAGACTGTGCATCGGTTACATCATGTAGACCAGCGTACAAAAAATCGGGTGCCTTTGGCATTGTTGTATTTGCATAAATTAGACCAATATTGATTATCGATGAGGCATCGATTGGGAACACGAAAAGACATAGCGTTTGCAAACAGTACAGTAATGAATTGCAAATTATTTGTTGGAAGACGTGAAGCCGAAATTCCGTAAGATTGTTTCCGGCCGTTATGCTGAAAGATGATTTTCATTTCAAATTTTATTTTTCCAATGATTTTGTCTGTTTCAATTTAAAAAATTGATTCTGAACGATTTAGAAAAGAATGGCTACATATGTATGAAGAAGAAGTGGTGATATTTCAGAAAGTAAAGCAATGCATCCTTTGACTATATTAAAATGAATTATGCTGTAAAATAATATGCTAAACACAAGTAAGCGAGCGTTAACAACTAGAAATGGATGGCATGTGCGACAAATCATTTATAATAAATTCATTTGTTTAAGATGAGCCTATTAAGCTGATTTTGGTTGCCATAGTATCATCCTCTCCCTCATTTTGGAGCATCCTTTGGCTGATGATTATTACTCATCTCACACCATACTTCATGTTTATTATTTTCATAGCTTTCATGACAAAAGAAAATACGGGTCATGCGGCTAGAAATTACTGCTCATCATCAGCGATAGATTTTTCAGAAGCACGTAAACAGCAAGTTCATGGATTTTGTTTTTTGACAGAATTCTTCTTATTCAAAAGCAGGAAATAAATGTTGAAAAATGAATACATGAAATAGATTGTTAGGGCATAAAGATGGAATTTACAAATGAAAGATTTAAAATTATTCTGCTATCGATAATAGCAACGAGGGACTAGATGGAACTAGCCAGAAACCCATTTTTATAATTTATCATATTGAAGATTGAATTAGCTGAATTCAATAATTTGACTTAATTTCATCCTTTATGACCATAAGAATCAAATCTTACAGCGGGCTCTTCACTTCAAAACATCTCCATTAAAATATAGCACTAGTTGCTCTTTCGTTACGTTAATAAATTTTAAAATGAAGACGGATTCTCAATCCAATAAAGTAAAAAATTGTTCGAATAAGCAAATCAATAACCAGGATATGCCATGTGGCATTGACAAAGACTAAACGAAGTGGGGAATATCGCCCACAAATTTCAAAAATGCCAAGAGGACACAATAAAGTGTTGATGTTAACTGCAAATTCTGAATTGATAACAAATTTATTAAATTTGAAGGACGGAAGTATCACCAATATAACAACAAAATTATATACAACATTTTGAAATGGCGTAAAATATAAACGGCAATAAATGTAAAGCAATGAATAGTAAGAGAGGACATTGTTTGATCGCTCCATAAGTATCTTTGTCCAATTGCGAAACATTTTGCTGATGGCAGTCTTCAAATAAATATAAGCTATAGCTAACTGTAATTTCAACCGGTCGATACTTAAAAAAACAGAAACAACTTGGTAGCAAATGCATGAAGTAGAAATAACAATTAAGAAATGGATTAACACAAATGAAAGGTATAACAACGAAATTTGAATTTTAAAAAGACGAATTTTTTCATTTACCAGTTCAAATTATTTTAGTCTCGAAATATTTTCGATTAGGTAAGTGTCAAATTAACATTTATCTGTTCGGATAATAAATGCTGGAAAATTTAAACTAAACAGTAACAAAAAATTAGGCAACAAAAGGATAAAAAGGCTTGCAAAATTTTTGTTGAACAAACGATGTCAAATAGTCCAAAAAATTCCGTACCTGATTTTTTTCCAAGTTTTTAATATATTCTAAGGAACTGACAAAATAAAAACTAAAACAACGAAGCATTTCACGTCACAAAATGCGCTAATTATGAGGTTAGTAAATTTGTTCGAAAAATCAATTATTCAGAAGTTTCTGGACCCGAAAAACATAATCAGTGCATATTTTATGATTCCATATGAAATGATACATAAAAATAAGAAAACGATCTCAATATGCTGAGAACGAGGAATAAAAACTTAAATATTACAAGGAAGTTGGAATAAGGAAATGAATAGATTGAGCGATAAACCACGAATCAGTTACTATAGAAAACATGACAATATACCAAAAATGCATTTTGATATACTATACCCTAAATACATTTTGGTCTTATATTTTAAGCCCATTAAATAACTCCATGAAACATTTGCACAATCAATAACATTACATGGAAGATCTTTTGATTATAACTAAAATAGTAATGAATGGATTTGCTAAGGAAAATCTTTTAATAAATGAGCTAAAATTATAAGTTAGAAGTACTAGCAAGTAATGAAATAGTTTTTAAAATGCCTGAATGCAATATACTCTTGTGATAAAAATCCTGTGTTACCTATAGAATTCCATGTAAACCAAGCAAAGAATGATTTAAGTTGAAGCAGCAATGCTCTTTTTAGCGGCGATAATCAAATGATACAACGTTGCAAGTGGTTTGGCACATTTCAAGAAATGATGAGTGAGCAGCTGGCTGGCCGAGTAACGCTCATCCACCGACACTTCCAAAGCACAGTCGATGAAATCACGGAATGCAGGTGAAAGTGTTTCACGCGATGGAAAATCTGGTTTCCCATTCGTTGCTATCAGATAAATGGCCTGTATTTATTAATTATTGGATATTGCAAAAAACAAAAATTATTGCAAAGAGCAAATTACTAAGAGAGATAAAAATTTTAGCAATTTAAATTAAAAAAAAAAACAAGTAAATAAGAGAAGTAAAGCATTAATATATTGTTCTCGTAAGGCCTAATGAAATTTTGAATCACAACATGTGGGATCTTCATCTCATTTTAATATTCAGATGAAAAATTATTTCTCAAAATCAAAAATGAAGAATTTTCACTCTTAAAGGATTTTCATTGAGATATGGTGGTTCGCCCTCCACCATTTCAATTGCCATTATGCCTAGTGACCAAACATCAACTTTGGGTCCATATTGCTTTCTCGTCACTACTTCTGGAGCCATCCAATAAGGTGTACCAACCATAGTTGTACGCTTGCTTTGTTCTGGACTTATTTGGGCACAAAATCCAAAATCAGCTATAATAAAAGTATACTTGTAAAAAAAAAAAAAAAAAAAAAAAAAAAAAAAAAAAAAAAAAAAAAAAAAAACGTATAATTCAAATTTCAATTTTTGCATTGAATAAATATATAGTTGACAGCACATACTCAATTTTACGGAACCATCCATTCCAAGGAGGATATTATCTGATTTGATGTCGCGGTGAATTACATGCCGACTATGAAGGAATTCCAATGCTTGTAGTACCTGTAATACAATTAAAGAAGTGTAGCAAGATAGTTCATAAATAGTTTCCAATTAAACTCTCACTTTTTTTCAAATTGCTCCTATTCATGGTCAACTCAATGGAAGATTAACCAGTTCAAAAAAGAGCAATATCACTACTGGGAACCTACCAAATTGAATTAATAGATCATTTACAGAAACTAAAGATTACGAGAATAAGAAAATACAAATTCATTAACTGAAAAATCTTATTGAAAATACTTACCTCTCTGCATACAGCGGCAATCATCCCTTCTTCCATTTGACATTCCGTTACCACGTCCGTTAATGAACCACCTGCCAAATATTCCATTACTACCTGTAAAAACACCATATTCACAGATTTAGGAATAATATTTAATTTCCTCAAAAGTCATTTCTAAGCTACATCCATAAAAATGAGCTTTCAAAATGAACGCTACCGAAAAATTTAAGATGGAAGATAGCTTTTAAAGCCAAGATCAAGAATGAAAGGAATAAATTATATTGAAAAGACTTCAGAAGATCAGTATTTTGTAAAGCAATTATTAGTACATTTAATAACATAAGATAATAACAACCCGTCCCTTTTAAACTGTGGGAGAAGCTACTTTCAGTAACAGTGCTAGAAAGCACAAATAACAGAACTGCAGCACGCTTATCTCTATAATTTCCCTTGTCGTTGCACAACTGCACATCTTTGTTATACGATGACAGTCCGGCTTATTTAACAAGGAAGTGCAATAGTTTGAAATACAGCATGGTATAGAACCCAACAGCCTTTCCAATTTATTCATCAATGATCCATTTGACTAAAGGAACCATATGACGTCGCCAAAAGGATTTAATTGGAAATGAAAGCATAAAAATGTGATTTAAAAAGAAAAAGTGAAGGAGAAAAAAAGATATGAATGAAGAATAAGGAAAGACATAAGCTACTTGTTGTAAAAGATCAAATTTAATAAGTAAAAACTTTACTATTGAATAAAATATAAAAATTTCTATGTGTTAAACTTAATTTTTCCGATATTAATGAGGTCCTTGTAACGGTCTTATTTTGATCTATGATAACATTCTTCTCCAACATTATTTTATTTTCGGAAAGAAGTGCGAATTAAAATAGATTTCATTCAAAAGACCTGTATTTTGATTTTTTATTACTATTTAAAGTCAAAATTTCTAAAAACCTACGTTTTAGTTTTTTGTTTCTCTAAAAACCTATGTTTTAGTTTTTTGTTTCTCTATTCACCAAAAACGTCAGTCTGTTCTCTTGAGTTGTAAATCCAATGTTTTAGCGGAAGATTAAAACGTTATTGTTTTGAAAAAATTTATTTTGTAACATAGGAAAAAAAATACCCAGAGATCGTCACCGACGAGATAAGAGTCGAGATAATTAACGATATTAGCATGTTTATTCTCACGCATTACTAGTATCTCATTGATAATAAGTTCTTTCTTGGGTTGTTGTGCCAAATTCATTTGCTTTATTGCAACTTCCGCACCTGTACTAATTTCGATTGCTGTGAATACCGATCCTGATGCTCTGCAATGAAGCATTTATTGAACCGTTTATTGAATTTTATTAATTATAAGCAAAAAATCGAAAAGACCAGCATTTTAATTCTTGAAATTCTTGGAAAACTTGTTCTTAAAACAAGTCTAATAAGTAGTAAGAAAAGAATTGAAGATTGAAGGTACTAGCAAACAAAGAATTGAAGGTTGAAGGTACTACAATTGCTTTTCAAAAAAAAAAAAACAAGTATAGAAATATCATTCGTAAGTATTAAAAAATTTCTACCCAGAACCAATTTTATCCACTTTCTGATATTTTCGATCAGGGTTTCCAATAGTAACAATTGTCCGCAATTTGGCTAACACTTCGGAATCAGATATTTTTTTTCGACGCCCCGTTGATCGATTAGTGGTAAAGTGACCGCCAGTTATTAAAGCATTGTTCATACACAATTCTATTTTCTCTTCATCCGTTTTTGGTTTCGTATACTAAAAGAGCAAACATTATAGAAGCTCATCTATTAAAATATGTAAAATAATAAGACATTAGCAAACTTTTGATAGGATCAAACTTCAGACTATCTATGAATGCAGTGTAATGAAAAATAAAATAACAGTGCGATTCAATCCAAAAAAAGAAAATTCAAGATCTAATGTTTGCCACAAATATTTATCATCTTACAAAAAAGCAAGCGCCGTTTAGGTATTTCTTATTGATATTTTGGAGATGATACAACTACCTTCCGTTCCTATGTATTCTTCTAATAACTAAAAATTCCACAAACCTAAGAACAAAATGAACTTACAATAGATATAGTACGAGCGGGGCGATCAGGTATGGGTGGTGCTGGGACATCACTCGATTCATCATCATCAAGAACTACAGGAGCTACATAATCCTGAAAACTCCATTAATTTTACTGAAACAATATTTCATCAAAATGGTAAAGTTAATGAAAGATAAGGAAAAAAAACACTAACCGAAGGATGCGAACTGTGATGATCGGTAGTTGAAGATGAATGTGATGAATTACTGTTACTTCCCGAAGAAAGATGTTCACTAGTACTATAAAGTGTATAACTACCCAACTGCCCACTTTTCGAAAAACCCGTATGTGTTGATGCTGATAGTCCTGCAAAAAAAAAAATTACGCATTTTGATCAAAATTGCATGAAGTGCTACATTAGAACGATAAATAATAATTTTCTTCTCAAAATTGTGTTTGAATAGAAAATATCACTGTGCTACTGTACTAATATATTACCATATTATTAATCTGATTATCCGTTCATTCAACTGCATACTGAAAATCATTCACACTACGCAAAGAATTTCACGCAGTTTTTTTTTTATTCTTTCGATAAATGGTGACAGAATGAAGTAAATAAATTTACTATGGTTCATGTGCTTCATCCTGCACTAATTATAAATTTAAAAAGTTGAGAAAACATATATTACCACTAAAGATTAAAACAAATATAATTTATCGCCATCTCTTAAACAGAATGAATCGTTATGTCGCAATTTATTTTGCATCTGCTTGAGAATAGCATACTCCATGAAAACAGCAATTTTGAAACCAAAATCAACATAATCTTGTACCTTATTATCTTATTTGAGCAACATTCTCACTGAATCTAGATAATTTCACAATTTCAATCTTATCTGAGAACTCCGACAACCAACTTCAAAATAGATACCTGGATAATGTGCTGCAAAAATTATTGTCTTACCCCGCTGATATGTATTCGGCTGTGATGTTGTCAGCAAATGTTGATTATGCATCAGTCCTTGAGGTCCATTTTCATTCTCATTCTGACAATGTCCTCGATGTGACAACGATGAACTGGAATAGAGACTAATAACTGCATTTAAATCTCGTTGTTGATGCTGCCTCTGTTGCTCCACACTGGTTCGATGAATTAATGAACAACCTAAATAAGATTAGTGGATCAAATTTTGCTTTTTAGTTATTATCCAAAATATGAAGACTTGTTCTCACAGAACTTTCAAGTATCTTCTTCGGTAAAATTTAAGACATATAATGTTGCTACCCTTATTACAGTGTTCACTTGGGACAATTCAAAATTTAGTTCTATACAATATATGCAATATATGTTTAATCAAATTAACATCTGGTGCACAAAAGTCATAATCAGTATTTTATCACTGACTACAGAAAACAAGTGCAATTAGTCTACCGACTAGGTCATATTTCACAAACTCTGGTTTTATAAAAATTTCTTTAAAGTCCAATAAATAACCTTCAAATGAAGATGGCTGTAGCCATTTCTGCTGGGACGAATCAGCTTGTGTATAATATTTCAGAGCATCAAGCACAGCCTGAGGATTCTGTTGCTGTTCTTGCTTGCTGATTTGTGCACTTTGTAATAACTGCGCCCACATCGGTGGCATACCCTGAAGAACTGAATTTGTTGAAATCAATGAAACCTGATAAAAATGAAGGGAATAATGAAATATAAAAATTTGTAAAACGAATTATTAAGATAAGATTAACGTGTAAATAATAAAGCAAAAACTAAGTTTTAATTTTTGTACTCTTATTATATGTCAAATTCTCTCTCTTTAATCTCTGATAGAAAAAAAAAAAAATTTTCCTTCTTTTCCTTTTTCTATATCCTTTCCTTACACCTAAGCCGTGTGCATAATAATCAGTCACTGGTCTACAGTTATCCGAAAAACAAATAAATAAATTGGACTGCATCATCCGGAAAAAAAAGCTATCGTTTCAACGATTTCAATTCCTCTTACCAGACGAGCATTATGAATAACTGGTCAAGTCGTTCATAGAAATGATATAATATAATATAATGTACTAAGGATGCTGGTGTTGTGCACAGAAATTAATATATCCGCATATTTTTTACACATGAATCTTTAAAACTCATTAGGTTCCTTAAAGGTAAAAATGATTTGCAAGAGAGCAGGAAGTTCCAACACTTATATACTTGTCATAAATTGTTCTCTCCATCCAGAATGCTCAAAAAAATCGTTGTAAAATATGCTAAACCAGAATAGAAAAATTAAAAGAAATAGAAAAAGCAATAGAAAAAGAAATAGAAAAATAAAAAAATTGAAAATATAACAGAAATAAAAAAATAATAAAAATAATTGAAAATATAACAGAAACAAATTCAGATCTTAATATATAAAAAACAAGAAGTTAGAAAATTAAATGTAATAAAATTTTCAAACATGTAAAGAACATATTTCATGATTTAATCAAATAGAATGTACAATTTTTCTGCGATAGAAACAGCTTCGACATGGCATGTGAAAATAAAATCTTATGTAAAATGCAGATATACGCGCGCATGGTGAAATCGATATAAATTTAAGCATAATCAATTTTAATTTTAAGCATAATCTGCTAATTTCACTAAACACGTATCATATTACGGTTTTTTAATGTTTGCAACAACAACAAAAAAAAAAAAAAAAAAAGAAAAAAACCATACAGGCAAAAATGAAAGCGTAGGACAATAATTTTTTAAAATAAACTAAAATACCTGGTGAATCCATGCAGTGCATTTGGAACTTTGACAATAAGTAAAATTTACTCAAAAACTAGATAAAACAGAATCCCTCCATTTGATATATCAATTATGGCGCAAAACGATTTTTTGTCAAATTCGGTTAAATAGAAAAGATACTGCCAGTATCAATCATATTTTAAGGACGATTTATAAATGAAAATTTTGATAATAAGGTGCACATCAAAAACAATTTCATTTCATTGAAAAAATAGCTTAATATAAAGTAACTTATAAAAAAAGATTATTCCTTTCTCTGAAATAATTTTATTTCATGATTTTAAAAAACGATCGGACATTAAGTTGAGAGTACAAAAACCGCTCCAATGTACATTAACATGAGAAAGATTAAATATTAAATCCAAAAGAAGTAATTTTCTGACTAACCACTTATACAATGACTCTGGTTTCATTTCTCTTCGAAGGGACTAAATAATTAATCTTCGTCTATATGCTATCAAAACAGAACATATAATGACTACAAACTTTACTGAATAACAAAACCTTTGTAGAACAGCTTTTGAAAATAATTTATAGTATATTTAGGAAAAAACAAAAAAAAAAAAAAAAAAAAAAAAAAAAAAAAAAACCAAAAAAAAAACAAAAAGCAAAAAATGGAAGGATACTAAAGGGAAAGAAGACAATGATCTATGTTAGCGCTTTGTTTATCTAACGAATCATATATTCGTGCTCTGTTTTTTTAATATTGAAGTTCTGCATCAGAAAAACGATGTAACTTGCTTTTTTCCAGAGATAAAATTTTTCTTCCAATGATTTTAAAGCCATTAATAATATCGACTATTATTCAATAAATATAACACGATTTAGAATACTACATTTTACTTTGATAGCTTGGTGGCTTTTTTCGTATCCATAAGAGAAAGATAAGGTAATAGCATGATAATCAAAAGTGAGAAAAAAAGTGAAGTTCGAAAAGGTCAAATCTATCGAAAATGAGCCTATGAAAATTTGGTAGCTGAGTTAGAAAACTTGCTGAGAAGAATTGGTACAACATCATCTATCCCATTAGATTACTGAAGGTTGCTATAAGACTGGTGTGAAGCTTCGATACAAGACGCTTAGACTCGAGAAACAAGTAAAAGGAACAATACTTCTTGTTATTCTCGTGATGCTCAACTATAAGAAAACATTTAGCAATTTTCAAGCAACTTTAATTAGCATTGCGCTTACTATGATAAACGTGGCATCAATTCTATTCGAAAGAGCAAAATAAAAAACAAAATACCGTGAATTCACCAGTTTCTGGATCGTAACCAACGTGAATAGTGTGCTCAAAATTGCTTGGTAATGAAATAACAGGTTTGTCGCTTGTTCTTTCCTTCTCCTTATTTTCTGCAAAAAAAAAATTCATTTTCCTCTAATTTATATCCTATGAAATAGATAACATACTATTAATGAAAAGCCAATAAATCGAAAGAATCTTTCTAGAATATGAAAAGCCTCTATAAACTGACAAGTACGAAGCAAAATACATTGAAAAAAAAAAAAAGAATTATTGTCAAACATATGGCGTCTTTTCTCTCATTCATATCCAAAAATCGCTATATTATTTAATGCAATAATATTCGGAAGCTAATTATGATAATCTCTGGCTAATTCGTTTTCTTTAAACTCAACACTTTATCACTGTTTAAATTTTATAAAAAAATTTTCTTTCTTTCTATGTTAAAAAATACAAACATCATCGCTCATAGTCCTCAATATATTACCAGTCGAAATAATTTTTCCCTAAATTCGAACTGTTGCATTTAACGCTGCTGCAAAAACTAATTAGTGGAAAAAAAAAAGGAATTTAAAGCAAAACCTACATATCAAAATAATCTAATGTTCTTGTTTAAAAATCATTTTACAACTCTGATTTCGAAAGAAAATACTACTTACTTAAATCAAAGCTTAGATTATTTACTAGAGCAATATTTTAATCAAAATTGCAAGCTTCTCACTTCGAAATTTCATGTGTGAAATAAGTCAGCTTTCATTTCCATGAACATGAATTTTGACAAAAAGTTATTTAAATTTTATTTATTAGAGATAAAATATTTAAACTTTATTTATTAGATATAAAATTGATTTTGTAAGGCTAAAACAAGAAGAGAATTATGGTGTAGACAACAACAAAGAAAAAGCCAATGATACTTATATTTTAAAATTCTTTAAAGTAAAGTAAACATGCTGTGGAATAACAGTAATACTTTCTCATTCAGCATAAGAATTTGTTTGACTACATTCTTAAAGACTTGCGTAAAACATCCCGAACAAATTGATTCCTTGTAATAAGCAATATTAAGGGGCGATTTTTTAAGAATTTTTCCATACTAACATGGTTTGTCAATGCACTGTTCTATTTTTTCCATATACTGAGACATCCAAACTTTTCATGGCCACTTGAATGATAACTTACTTTTCCCACCGAAAGTTTTTTTCTTCGTTTTCTTGTAGGCAACAGACAAAGATCCATAATATTCCGAATTTGCCATAGGTTCACGTGGGAGTGGTTTCAGTTCCACATATGACTGATCACGAAAAGCATTCGATGTACTACTGCTATACCTAAAAAAGGAACATTATTTCAAAAAAACCAAAGATTACAGAGATAACTTTCTAAATTATCCTATTATCACAATTCTTTTTCTATGAAATAATAATGTTTCTGGATCTCTTACATATTAAAACAATCATAATGGACCATGCGCTGAGAGTAATAATATCGATGGAAAAGTTATTGCGAGTATTTTTGCAACACAATATAATGATACGTAATTATCAATCTAGTCAGTGTAGAAAAATTACAAATGTTACCATTTGTTGTACTTTTTGTATACCTACAATATCCTCTCATTCACACTTCAACAGTGTACAGCATTTGTAATTACACATATAAAAGGTAAAGAATATCTATTATGAATTTCAAAATACGATGTGCTCATGTTCAGAGAATGCTCGAATTTGGAAGTAGTGCATCGCTTTCGTAAATGCTTAAAAATGAGCTATCAAGAAAAGCATAAACTATTCAATATGATGCAATAAAATACATCATTTCTTGCTTCAATTTCTATAAGAGAAAAGACTGAAAGTATTTACCTTAGTGGTGGCGGAGGTGGTTTCTCGTCATGAACCGAAGACATTATCTTCAAATCAAAATCAACAAAAAAAGCGCGTTTGCAATCAGCGATACGCGTACGTGCCACGTTCAAGATTAAATAACAGCAATGATATCAGCAAGAGATTGTAGAAATAAAAAGCAATTACAGTGAAGATAAATAACAAAATGGATTCGGGAACATTTACATCAAATCGGAAACAAAACCAATGAATAAAGTCTGAAGTGTAGTCGGTATCAGGGAAGAGAAGTTTTGAAGCCTCACACTATTCTTTGTTTTTGCGCCCTGAAATTATGATGAAAGAAATAACGTGACAAATTAACCATATAACAAATACCTGCACGAGTCCTTCTCAAGCCACGCGTAAGAGATAAAATGAGTGCAAAGAGCAGATCAGCATAACAACAGACGTGAAAAAATCATAAGTACCATATTTCACAACTACTTCTTCACCAATCAGTATGATCAGATTCTTTCTCGGACTAAAACTGCGGGCTTAGGGGACAATTCGCCAATGCTTCCCTTCTTGACATGTTGTGTAGTTCATGACCAAAAGGAGGTCAACGTTTGGCTCATCCTATAGCGCCAGTTCTGCTTACCAAAAATGGCCCACTTGGAGCACATATTCAATGTCTATGCTTCATTCAAGCAAGCAACACGTCATACTCATTGAAAGTTTGAGAATAGGTTGAAGACGTTTCGTCCCACAATTCCTCTAATCATTCGCTTTAACGAATATAACTGTTTGCTTACTTCATCGCATAATTGAAAACAGATGGATTAAATATGGATCGCACTTAAAACTTCCAAAAAATTAAGCAAGAATGGAAATATTCAAATAGCGATCGCTTATTTTATAAATGAAAAGTGAAAGAATCCAAATAGTTCCAATATCTACGTTTACCTGATATGTATGCGTGTACATAGTGACTGTCTGAAGGATCATTATAAAGTTTTACTTATACATATATGCCCATATGTGTTCCGCACATGTATAATTGAGACTAGTATTGAAGGTTAGGAAAGAAAATAAACATCGATAAACATGCATGCATGCATAGCTGCATTCCTACTCCTGTATGCTACCCAAATATTTGAAAAAAAAAAAGATAAAATTGGTTATGGCGGTTGATCTGCACCTGCATGACGTGCTATATAATTGGTAGTACAAGAAACAAGTTGGAAATGTACCGTCACGTCACTAAGATATGAAGCATTGCTTCATATATATATCTCATATACATATATTTGCATACCATGCAGGAAAAAGGAATAATAAATGAAAGGCACTTCCAACATTGCATTCCTAATAATACTGTCTTTCCGATGCAATGCAAACATGCGTGTTTGATGTCTAAGTTTTGATGTCAAGTTTGATATCAAAGAACTATCGCAAAATATTGAAATATAGAAAATTCAATACAAGAAGGAAATTTCATGACTGTACAAAGCTACAAGTACAAACACATGGAGAAATTGAGAAGATTCAGTTTTAGAGAACAAAGTCAAAATCGTTTGTAAAAACGAATAGTTGCCAGAAAGATGGAAAGAAAAGAGGGCTGAGAAATGAAACCGCAGAATTCGAAGCTTTCAATAATTCATTTAGTTAGAGAAAAAGCTACAAAAAGTAAAGAGGTAGCAGATAAATGTTCTGTCAAGTTTTGGCATAAAAATTTTCACTCTTTTACAGGATGTTCACTCACGAGATCGCATTGCTCCAAGTATTTTTTTTCTTTTCGAAATTTATGCCTTGACTGGAACAGAAATGATGTAAGGGTGCTTGAAAATGATCAAAGGAAGCAAATGTTTTTGAATAAGAAAGATAACGAAACGAGGAATGCGACAGGCGATATACTTTACGTTGACATGTGGAAAACAAAACAAAACTGGTGGATGATATGATCGCCATCGCAAAGAAATCAAATTCATTTGGGGGACACGTGGCTGCAATTGATGTTAACTGCAATCAAAAAATGAATTATATGATCAGATATGATCAAACGCAACAATTTAATCGTGAAAAAATCAACACGATTTTTTGATTTCGTTTTCGAGAGTTTGTTTTTTTTTTTTTATTGAAGCAATAATTTCTTCCACTGACTGTTTACTTTCTTATTAAATACAATAGTAAGACAACATGTTCGCTATGCAGCAGCGACATTCTTCTAAGCCGTAAGCTGTTTTTTTGATTCATGACAGCCATTTTCGTCACGATACTTTTGAAAATGGATGCTGAAAAACTTGATTTTATCACACAAAACATATTTTACCAAGTATAGGAAATCAAGAAGTAGTAAAAAACGAGAAACGGATGATCATATAATTAACACTAACATTGATTTTATTTATATACTCAAATGTCACACGCAATTACTGAACATGATATGACTCAAATTATACTTGTTGACAAGCATGTTAAGTCAGAATATACCAAAACAAGGCAGCATCGTAATAATGGTAAATATATTAAAGATCTCAAATTTAAAACAGACCTCTCTTATTTTCAATGACTAATTTTTTCTTAAATATCTTCCTTAAATTAACGATGAAAATAACGGATGTTTTCATGTTTTGCAGTAAATTAATCTACTACCAATATGGTTTCTGATTGACAGATAAATGATGTACATGTTCTGACAATGCTCATTCTTGATGATTACTTATCATCCGCAATCCGTAACGAGAAAAAATTACCGAATATTAATCTTTGAATTTGATCGTTACAATATATTATAAAGCATAACATGTACGGAAGAGTTAGAAGACTTTTTTTTTTTGAAGTATTCTTTAAAGATAACAACATTCTTTCAGGATTAAGCAATTTTTGGCATAAAGAAAATTTTTCTTTCTTTTTAAAATTCTATTAACTACAGCCTATTCAAGCATCACTGAACCGATTAAAATTTAAAAAGAAATTAAGACGACATAGAAATCAAAGGAATTCTTATACTTCTTATGTTATCAGCAAACTACTGCTCAGATTTCGGGATCATTACACACTAAAATCGGTAAATGCGAAATTCGCGACTGTAATACCTGTAACCATCAACATGCATATCAGGCATTTTGAGAATACATACGTCTCTCACAACTCATAATCTATGGACCGAAAATCGAGTTTTCACTTGCAGGAGTTGCTAATTTTCTTTATTTCAAATTTACTTGTAGCTTTTCTCTCACATGGATTCCATCATATGTTCCATGAATTGTGAAAACTCGATTTTCAAAAATAATATTAAAAAAGCATGTTAAAGCAAAACTGCCACAGGTTCGTGTTACATAGTTCATAAATTATTCATGCAATGAAGGAATTCAAAGGATAAAAGAATATGCAACGAAAAGAAGCAAATAAAATATAAAATCTGTTTTCTTTTTTTCTTTTTTTTTTTTTTTTTTTTTAAAAAAAAAAACAATAAAACTAGAAAGATAATACGTCGGAGAGAATGGAAAAAAAGTTCGTAAATTTGAAAAGCGCTTAGAATAATTCTCTTGCTATTTAATGACATTTAAATTGACATATAGTTAATCTCAAGCATACCCTGAGAAGAAGAAATAATCCAATTCCTTTCAGAAAGAGCGAAATGAATGATGATATGATGATCTTTATGATGATTTACTCAGTAAGAAAAGTTTCATATCCACATGTAAAATTCAATAAGCAAAGATTAAAGAACTGGAGAAATATTTTCAGTCAGGTTTATGATTGAAATCTGAAAATATATAATCTGGCCAAAGCAACAATTAGAGCAAGAATGTATGGATATGTAAGAAGTGGCAGCACCTCTCTCGACGAAATTCTCACTAATTCTTTTCTTCTTTTTGCGTTTGTTGTTGATTTCTGAGAAAATTTTCTTTTACATCCAAGATATATCCAACAGCGAGTACTATCATCATTAGCACTACTTCATATTTATGTTTACATAAAAATAATTGAAATGAAAGTGGCCGATAGTCAAATGACAGCTAAAGTGGCAACAATAGAGAAATATTTATTTTAACAATCATTTTTTTTAAAGACTAAACATACAAAAAATATTGGCAAAGAAATTTAAAAATAGTAACAATATAACGAATCGTAAAATAATCTCGGAATAAAGGAGAAATATAAAAATGCCAAAATTATTTGGACATCAAAGAACGTTTTTTATCACTTTTGATTTAAATAATGACGTTCAAAGATATAGTAACTCATACAGCAACTTCCCCAACCAACAGTAAAGATGTGAGCTAGAAAACTTCATAGGAACATAGTATGGGACTGTCAATTTCAACCTTTTAATGACTTAAATGCACGCTTAAAATATGGTTAGCAGTATCGAAAAACTGTTTGGGCAATCAATACATACGAGTGGTAGATTATTTTGCTTGAATCGTTCGAAATAACTATCAAAAAAATATCTCAAGAAAATGAATTATCGCTTAAAAGCAAAGAAACCTATCTATTCCGCATGATTCATCGCTTAAAATTGCATCACTGAAAATTTTAAAAAAAAGTATTCCATACACTTATAGATGAAACATTCATTTTTCCGAAGGAAATAGGAGATAAGGAGCAAGCTGTACAGAATGAGAGGAGAGATGAAATAAGAAGCGATACCGAAATTTGGTGGATTGCTAACGCCTATTCGACTTGATCATATGATGCTGCCGCAAATATCAATGCATGAGACAAGATGATCTTTCCAGCTTATCATCTCATGATAAAATCAATAAATGCCAACTTCGGTTTCAGTATTATTCACTTCATTCTACCAACATCCAGAAAGCAAGTTATTCATAAATTGGGACAAGATAAAACAGTACGAAATTTGATCAATTGTTTTGACATTCTATGAGACTTGTTTCAATATATCCATTGCATGTTTTTGAGTAATAACCAGGATTTCTTTTTTTTTTTTTAATTTGTATTCTGTACTGATTATGTTTTGCCTGATTTAAGAAGTTTGTCTTAAAATGAATTTCAATCGTGAAGAATTCAAATTTTCTTTTCCTAAATTTGCCAAGAATTGAAAAGAAATTTTTTGAAGGCTGTTGCATTATTAGGAGAATGAAGGAAGAGTGATGTTTGTTGCAAGAATAGCCGAAATAGCTGTTAAGAAAAGTAAAGTGAAATTCCTTTGCAATAGTTCCCGTAAGCTGATCAAAAATCTATTTGTTTTGTTGTTAAATATTTCTAGAAAATCGGAGGCAGAAAGAGAAAGTTAAAATAATGGGATAAGGAATAGAAAAGTTTTCAAAAATTATTAACTGTTAACCAAAATTTCAACTATTATTTTAAAAAAAAAAATGTCGCTGGAGAGGACTATTATAAAGAATTGAATTAGAAAGATGATATAAATGACTTGCAGTAATGTCGACAGTAATGATTCTCTAATAATTAATTAGAAATCAAACTAAATGCGAAGCGATATTATCGAGCAGTAAACAGTCTAAACAATTCAATGCTGCACAATAACTGTTCGTTATACTTCAAAAAAGCTGGAAGGATTGCTCACAAAACAAACTGTGCATGTGTCTTATATATCGATCGACTATTTTACCTCAAATAATTTGTAGAAATGCTCTCGCATAGAAACTCCGTTATATCAATCATGTCGATAAAAGGAAAAAAAAAATTATTTCGGAAATGAATTTTAAGACCAAGAAACACTGTATTAATATAAGTTAAGGATGGTTCAGGCTTGTTCGCAGTAAAAAAGGATGGAGCAACGATTAGTCGACTGGCAAGTTGTAAAAACAGATCATTGCAAGCTGACTATTTGAAAATCATTGATTATAATTAAGATATAATTCTTGAAAAAGAAGACAGAAGAATTGATACTTCGATATAGAACCAAGCATTACGTTAAGATAAAATAATGAACTATAACGTAACGAACATAATGAAATCATTAATCATCTTATCATTGATTGTAACAAGGTGACACAAGCGACACATTTAGATTAGAATCTATCTCAGATAAGGATAACACTGCTGCTTATATATAATGGAAGCATCAGCTAAAGAAGTGCTGGAAAGTGGAAATAAGAATCTGAAATATTTTGAGATTTTAAAATGCAAATGGACAGGAATCCTAGACACAACAAGTCGAACATAACTGCAGTTATAGATGATCAGATTGAATGATATCACCAGATCAGAGAAAAATCGAGCTGAAAGGAACAACAGTGAAAAGATCATGAAATATCAAAATTTCAAATCGAAATCAATTAACTTAATTGATGCATCATCTAAGAAAGATGTATGTCGCATTTTGATAAGCCAAAACGTGCAGACCCATTTTCGGATCCTTCTGTTTAATTCTCTTAAAAAACTCAGATTTTCGTCACAGCTCTTCTCATTCACATTAATTTAATTGAATCAATGATTATCGAAAAAATGAATTACTGTAGAAACAAAAGACTCCACAGAAAATAAATCCAAACTAATAAATAATTGTTTAAAGAACTTATATGATATCCAATACTTTCTGTTAACTGACCTTTACTGACCAGAAAATCGAAATTGGATGACCAACTAGCAATGGATGGTCTTATATATATATATATATATATATATATAAGCTAAACTTAATTTCAATCTCATTAATTCAGCAAGCTATTGAATTTTTAAAAATTTCAATTCAAAAAATTAGGAATCTCAAAATTTCTGATTTATAAATTTAATGCAAAGCAATTTTAGTACAAATCCGTGTATTTGTTCATTCTTTTAATGAAGAGGCAATGTTATTATCAAAAGCACTGCCCGAACTTGTTATAGTTTCACAACGGGAGTGAAAATATCAATCGATTTGTGCCACAGTGATCAAAAATTTAATACTTGAAATCTGAGTAAATTAAACAAATGCAGTGGTTATTTGCCGGCATTTTGAGGTATTGCAATGATTGTTATAGTTTAACAGCATTGCAGCACCGATGATTTCATTGTAAATAAGTAATCAAAGGGAGGAAAACTGGTTAAAAGCAGACATTACTTTCCTGCATTTCCATTTTTCTCTCCTATTTCTATCTTTGACTTATGCCCGAAGTTCTGCCCTGTTCCTTTTCCAAATAAACGCACTTGCGGACATCACCACAAATTAAATTCTGTTTTAGCCTTTTCCTTTCCCTACAAATTTCTCCAATATCCTAATAATAATATGCTTGTTTTTTTGATTTATACAATATTTTCTGAACCATTCCTTTGAGCAATCGACTATCGACTAAAATTCTTGTCTCGATTATACAGTGATGAATACGTGAAATGATATTCTAATGTCATACTTTCAAATTTAATCAAACATTTGAACTGAAATTGGAAAACATTAATTCATTTACAGATACCCGTCAGTTAGAAATCTAAAAATTCCAAGCTTCTGTTTATAATAAATAAAATCAGAAATCGGAATAATTCAGCGCAGCATTGTATCAATCAAAAAAACTTCCCACGATTCAGGTCAGAAAACAATTAATTGATTGAGCATATTTAAGAAAGAAGTAAAACGAAATTGACAAAATGGGAAAAAAGAGCAAAGTCTGAGGGAAATTCAATTTTTCCTCCAAAAGACAAGAAAGTTAATCTAGTATTCATATATGATTGGATTTGGAAATCGAAGCGAATAAAAGGAACTCGTCAAAAAATCCATGAGATCGAATTCTTTAACTAGTAAAATTTTTGAAGTCCTAAAACAAATAACCTCCAGGACTAGACGTAGCAGGCATAAAAATAACGCAGATAAGTAATACACGAAAAGTAAAGGACCACTTGAGCAGTGAATAAGATCATTTTTGCACACAAAAAACATCTGGCAAAATGGCCCTTATGATTGAGCAATTTCTCAATTCTTCAGTCATAATAAGGTTCAAAAAAAAAAATAAATAAATTACTTTCCCAGTTAAATCAGTTCCGCGATTCAAATAGTGATGAAAACAAAAGAAAGTGATGAAGGAAGTGATAAGAACTCCTGACATGCAATTCTCATCATGATCACTGGTTCTTCTTAATTTCAGTTTTACGTAGTTCTCAATTTCGTCAGTTTCATTTTCATAAACATAATTAAATTTGGCCAACTCATTACTATGTGAGAATGATAAGGCATGATGAGTAGTTCAGCGCAGTATACATTCCGAAAAGCCAGGAAGAAGCTAAGAAGGGATATTTTGCCCTGAACGGTTAATATTAAATACTCTAATCCATTGAAGTCTAGGAAGAGGAAGCGAACCGGTACACAGTAGTATTGAAATACTCAGTCACAACTCCGGTTTATGGACACGCGTAACATTCATGTTTAATTGTCAGGAGCTTAAGACGGTTCGCTACGGTACTTTCCTGAGACTTTGTTGGTGTTTCATGGAGGTAACCATCAAAGCGCATTAAAATTTCTGGAACTAAACATGCAAAATTGTTGCATCAAAGTAAATAAACGAAAGAATGGATGGTGCAGATAGATAGATAGAAGGATGACACAATGCAGGGAGAAAGGGTTGCGGGAAAGGAATGATCATAGGGCGGCAATATGTGATAGGTGTGTATATTATAGAGACATGCCATCATGACATGTCATCCCACCACTACCTACATTTGAAGAGGGACTGGCTCACTCCTTCCGACCGTTAAACTATGCTGAAAATGGTGTACACACACGATTAAGAGTGTGAAGGGGATGAATGGCATCGTTTTAAAATATAAATATATATGTAGAACATTTTAGCAGTATCGTCATTACGATGACAGATCATAATGGAGACAGAAGGACACCATAAATGAGATACATTTTAGGATATTACTATTGAGATATGCAATCCGAACACACAAATCTAATGTCAAGAGAGAAAGAGATGGAGAAACAAGAAAAGCCTTAGTAGAAGGCTTTTTTTTTAATAACAGAAATACCACACGGAAGATTCCTCAATAGACCAATAAATATGCTGTATTTTCTAGATATTAACAACGAGAATACAAGAATTCAGTCATCAAAATTCGCAAAAATTCGAACAGGAAGAATCTATCACTCTTCAAACCAAAAATGCTACCAAATGATAATTCAAGCAGAACAAAATACTTTTCGCTATACCAACGAATCCTTCTCCTGAAGGTCTCAATCTTCTTTTGGTCAGGAATGTCGAAAAAATCCGAAAGATGTAATTATTGTAAACAAGGACTGTTAAAGGCCAAGAAGCATGGAGATAATTTCAAAGGGACCAACAAGCTGACAAACGTGTTTATCGCCAAAACGCTCCGATTGACAGATAAACAAAGAGAGGTCTACTAATCATGAGGCGTCACATTACATATCAGGAAAGGGAGAGGAGCCTCGAAAGGATTTAAAAGGTTCGGATTTTTGAGCAGAGTTAATTTAAGTTCGAAGTCTTTACACCGACACAGATCAATAGTTCGAGTTCGAATTTAATTTCGGAGTTCTTATATCGATGCGATTATGTTGGTATTATAAAAAGTATATAAATATATATATCATTAATTACAACAAATTTTGGAAGTGCAAAATGTCATGCCCACTATTTCAAACTTATATGAGTGACATGAGTAATGCTCATGTCGCTGAAAGCTCTACAGGAGATTTGTATTATTTTCTTCCACCGACTTCTTGACATATGCTCCATTTTCGGTAAATTCCAAACAATCTCAGATTGCATTTTTTTTTTTTTTTTTTTTTTTTTTTTTTTTGATATAAAGAAATGCTTGCTGATTGGCCGAATTCTTCAATTAATTCATTATTGCTTAACAATAAATGAATAAAATTATGATTAACTATAACAACTTCTCCTATAAAAACTAATCGTATAAGGCAGATTCAAAAAGATAGTCTAATAATTGCAAGCTTCTTTATTATTAGAATGATCTTTACAAGAATAATGTACAACCGAGCCCAAACTGCAAATTATCTTGAAGGGAGAGTGCTATTGTGATAACTCTGGAATCGTGATTTTGATGATAACAATTTTAGTGTTATTTATATAGCTTTGAGGTGATCATTCTAATAAGCATCCTCATCAGAAACATTTCAATAGTCTGTTTTAAACAAAGCACTATTACGCCGGAAGCACATTTAATTAAATTAATTTAATATTACTTTCTACTCTGAAATTAAACTAAATTAGTTTAATCATTTCGCTTTTTACATTTCTGATTGACATTAAAGAATATTATAATTGTTTGTTTGCATTTCGAAGCTAGTTAGCTTGAGATCAAAATTCAAAGAATAGATGAAATTATGGAGAAATTCTACTCTAGGAGTAAAAAAGGAAAGAGGAAAAAGCATAAGGAAAAATGCAGCATTTTAAAAAATATTGTAGAGGAAGTAATTGAAAAATACTAATGATATAAGAAGCAAAAAATAACGCAATAAATCAAGTAGCAGAGGGAGAGTTACAAAAATGTAAAGGAAAGACTAGTCTGGAAGCAGAGTTCTGTTTTCTGGTTGACAAAGATGAGTACTAGAATTGTTTGTTTCTACTTTCAAGCTAGTTGGCTTGAGGTCAAAATCCAAAGAATAAATGAAATTATGGAGAAATTCGACTCTAGAGTAAGAGAATTAAAAGTTGAAAAATCAATTCTTTCAAGGCTAAGGATGGAATATTAGTGCTATGCAAACACCGTAATTGATTGAAGTAGAGGAAGAAGTGTAAGCTCATCAGCTGACAGCGATGCTATTTATCAGTAATCTCTCCAATCATTTCGGTTGATTGATGTAAAAAGCGAAATAATGCAAGGAGCCAACCTCGAAGTAAATGCCTGCTTCCGGTGTAATTGTGCTTTGTTAAAACAGACTATTGAAATGTTAGGAAAATAATCCGAGGTAGCTTATCCAAGCCGATAATCAGAGAAGACTGATAAGACTGTTACAGTAGGACAGATTATTCTGGGATTATTAGTTCACTATTCAATGATATTGCTATATTAAAAAGCAGCGATTTCGATTATCTTAACCAATATGTTTAAAAACAGAGCTGCGGCTTTTCAGAGCTTCGTAATCTTGGAAATTTCTAATATTTTGATACCTTTATCGGATAAATTCTGCTTTCATTGATGCTGAGGTGTGACAATTTGGATGAACTATTAACGAAAATTTTAAATTATAATGTTCTGACAAAAAATGGAAATCATAACTTCATCCACTACATTATTCAGCTATTAAATTATTTATGCATAAGGGACTCTCTAGGAAGCACAGATACTGTAGCAGAATTGAGCTCCACCATTCCTAAAGAAGGTTCCTTTAATGTTTTCCACTTAGTACTTCAATTCAGTGACAAATTAAAATATCCAATATTTAGTGTGAATTACTGGACAAAAATTACTCACGTGATCAATTAATATTCGTAAAATCGTAAATTTAGAGAATGAATAAGCGAACATTAAAATTAATATGGAAATGAAGCAGTAATAAGAAGTTATCAACTATGAGAGCACTACAACAAATAAAGTTTACTGAATAAACCTCAAATAAAGCTCACTTCAACCTAGTCAAGTCCATCTCATTCTAGATGGCATACCTTCTTTTCTCTTGATCGATGCGTTTGCATAGCGTACCTTATACAACAAAAGAAATCGTAGCATAGCTTTTCTGATGGCCTTGTTAATATTCACAAGTTGACCATTGATAATTGGCTACTTGAGAAAAAAGAGTTTGCGAAGGTGAGGGGTCATTTTGCTTTGAAAAGAGGAATTAGATAGGATATTCTCTTGTTATATGCTGTAAGGATACCTTGAACTTTTTGATAACTTCCTATTATAGGAGCGATACCGTTATCTCTCGCTATTATCTCTTCAGAGCTTAGATTCAGAGGTCTATGCTCCTTATATTTAAATATGCTTCTTTCATTAACACTGGTCCTTATACTTAAATATGCTTTTTTCATAGATAAATTACAAGAAAATTGTCCATCGCAATTGTTATCAGTTAGTGATTGAAGACAGAGCAATATCGCGATGGCTCTTGTCGGTGTAGATTTCCGTGCTCCACTACGCATTGTGAAACGAGTGCAATTCGGTATTCTCAGTCCTGATGAAATTGTTAGTGGATTTTAATTTGAAAACCTTCAATTTATTTCATTCTCTCTAAAACTCAGTAATATTTAGTATTTTACTTTTAATATCACCCTTATCTTAATTGTGGATTATATTAAACGATATTTTGCTCAGAAAATATTAAGGTTGAAGATCACTGACATTTAAATTGTTTTACAAATACATATAGTTTTTTATGCAGAAACGGATGTCAATTGGCGAAATTGAATTTTCCGAAATTTATGAAAATGGAAAACCAAAATTAGGCGGACTAATGGATCCACGACAAGGCGTAGTCGATCGAAGAGGACGTTGCATGACTTGCGCTGGTAGCTTAGCTGATTGTCCAGGACACTTTGCACATATTGAACTTGCCAAACCTGTATTTCATATCGGATTTTTGAGTAAAACGTTGAAGGTAAATAGTTATGTTCATTTTGAAAAGTACGTTATAATGTAACTCTATACGTATAATCATTTTGAAAAGTACGTTATAATGTAACTCTATACGTATAAAAGATAAAGGAGAAATAAGTGCCGCCATATGGAATTTTTTGTTAAAGATAGGCAACCTATAAATACAAAATGTTATCAGCTAGAGTATAAAGTGTTTTCGTCACTTTGTTGTTCATTTTATGCAAATTATCATCCAAGTATTCTGCAGCTACTGCGCTGTGTATGTTTCTACTGTAGCCGGTTAATGGTGGATAAAGATAGCCCTCGAGTGAAAGAGTTGCTTAAAAAGACTGCTGGAAATGCACGCCGTAGACTGACCGTTATTTACGAAATATGCAAGTCTAAAACTGTTTGTGAAGGTGGCGATGAGTTGCATACTATTGGAGGAGAGGTAATTATTTTTTTCGTTCTCCTTCGATGATAACCTTTTAATAAATAGTTGCCATAAAAGGAAAGGAAAAAAAAAATAAATAATAATACTTCCCAACTAAACACCAACAAGACGATTTACTGGATTTTCTTTTTTTAGGACGGTGAAGAAAGTGAGAGAGAAGTTAAATCAGGTGGTTGTGGTAGATATCAGCCTTCATACAAGCGTGTTGGAATAGATATCATAGCAGAATGGAAGAAGCACATCAATGAAGATACACAGGTTTTTTTTTCTTTTTTTTCCCCGAAATATTCTTTTTGATACTATTTATTTGATTCTAGAAAGACTGCATTTGATTGACGAATGAAGTTTTTTAATATCGTGTTTATATCGTAGTTGTAGTTCACAAAATAATATTGCAGGAAAGAAAAATTATTTTAACTGCAGAGCGAGCACTGGAAATTTTCAAATCAATTTCGGATTCCGATTGTCTCATACTTGGTGATTTTTTGTGTTTTGATATGCAACAAGCAGCGATGTTATAGATTTATAGGTGTTCGTAAGTTCATTTATGTATATTAAAATTAGTATTTATATGAAATATATTTTAGGTATGGATCCACGATATGCTCGCCCAGACTGGATGATTGCACAAGTGATCCCGGTGCCACCATTGGCTGTTCGACCTGCTGTAGTTACGTTTGGTTCAGCGCGTAATCAAGATGATTTAACGCACAAACTCTCCGACATCGTGAAGACAAATAATCAATTGAAGCGGTATTTCTTGATTATGCTTCAGTGCATTTCTCACTTAATTCAAAATTTTTTGAAGAAAATGAAAATGAGATAGAAAATAAAGGAATTCATTCCAAAGTGCTGAATCAGGATTTATCGATCCAAATTGTCTACTGAAGTCAGTTCAAATATTTGGAACTTCTTGATTATTAATTTAAGTTATATGACTAATCTGAGTAGTGGAAATCTAAATTATATGCAAGCAGTTATAGTTGTAATTTAGAAATGAAGCAAATGGGGCAGCTGCACATGTTCTTGCTGAGGACATCAAGCTTTTGCAGTACCATGTGGCTACACTGATTGATAATTCCATTCCCGGCCTTCCTGCGGTAATGTATATCACTTATTTATACCTATTTTTTAGTTATTGAATGTGCAGTGAATATGTTTTTTCAGAACCGCAGAAGATCATTACTAATCAGTGTTATGACTAGAAAGTTATTGTGGCAAAAATTTTAATAATCAGCTTTCAGATTAATTTTTAATATTCTTAATTTTTCCGTTAGGAAATAGAAAAATTAAAGAAAACCATACTTTAGGCTACACAAAAAGGAGGGCGACCTTTGAAGTCAATTAAACAACGTCTGAAAGGGAAAGAAGGCCGAATCAGAGGAAATTTGATGGGCAAACGAGTGGATTTCTCAGCTCGAACTGTGATTACACCAGATCCAAATCTACCTATAGACACAGTTGGCGTACCTCGTACTATTGCACAAAACATGACATTCCCAGAAATTGTTACACCTTTCAATATTGATAAGTTAGTTCTTATTACTTTGTTATTTTTCACTCATTATTTGACCTAATATCTTAAAATCAAAAGTTAGTTGATCTCAGGAACTACAGTTCGAAATACTTGCTTTTAATCGACGTATTCAGAGTTGTATAAGCTGATTTTTAGATTACAAGAATTGGTGAATCGTGGTGACAGTCAGTATCCAGGAGCAAAATACATCATTCGTGAAAATGGTGCTCGAGTCGATTTGCGTTATCATCCAAGAGCAGCGGATCTTCATTTGCAGCCTGGTTACAGGTAATGATTAAGGCCAGGTTATTTTATTAGACTAGATAGTTTTCTGGCTGTCTGTTAATGTCTTTTTATTCAGCGTTTAAAAATTCAGTCTTTTGTCTCTTTTCATTATAGAGTGGAACGGCATATGAAAGATGGTGACATTATTGTATTCAACCGACAACCAACGCTACACAAAATGTCTATGATGGGTCATAAAGTTAAGGTCATAATTTCCAACAGTTCGGAAAATTTTTGAGGATGAAATTTCTTTTAATTAAATTGAAATAAAAGGATTTGTTGGACCGAAATTTCCCGATAATATAATAAATAATTTCGTGATAAATAAACTTTGATAAATATTGAAAGGACATGTGATTTGAAAGTCAGGTTTGTTTATAATGAAATACTATTTCTAGATTCTGCCATGGTCAACGTTTCGTTTAAATCTTTCCGTAACAACACCCTACAATGCTGATTTTGATGGGGATGAGATGAATTTACACTTGCCGCAAAGCTTGGAAACAAAAGCTGAAGTTTCTGAAATTGCAATGGTGCCAAGGTATACTCATTTGATCAAAATAATTTTCTGTGCAATACTTCAACTTATTCAAACACATTATCAACTAAAAAAGGTTTTAATAATGAAATGTTTACAGACAACTAATCACACCACAAGCAAACAAACCAGTGATGGGTATTGTTCAAGATACACTCACTGCAGTTCGTATGATGACTAAACGTGATGTGTTTATTGAATTACCTCGAATGATGGATCTACTGATGCAAATGCCGAACTGGGATGGGAAAGTTCCTCAGCCTGCCATATTAAAACCAAAACCATTATGGACTGGAAAACAAGTGTTTACTTTGATCATCCCTGGTAAATTTGATTATTTCTTTTTATTACTTCTTTTAATTGAGGAGTTTTATCTAGTTATGCTAAAAAAAAAAAAAAAAAAAAAAAAAAAAAAAAAAAAAATAATGTAAGTATCTTACAAAGTTTCTTAATAATTCCATATATTACATTAAGCATTTTTCTACGTCATAAAATCATATCTGAAAATATTTTTGGTGAAAGCCAAATCAATCAATAATAACTTTTCCCAGCAATACTTTTATTATAATTGTTATATTTTGATTTGAACATTAAGCCAGTTTAAAATTTAAGTGATTATAGAAATGTCAACATTAATTTTTTTTTTTTTCTTGAAATTATTCAGAGTGGTGAAATATTAAACGCAGTTTGTGCGAAATTATTTAAGTATTATCAGTTTTCAAGCTATTGTTTTCCAATTATTCAATGTAGGTAATGTGAATGTATTGCGAACTCATTCAACTCATCCAGATGATGAGGATAACGGCCCTTATAAGTGGATTTCCCCTGGTGATACTAAGGTAGAATTTTTAATATTTGCTTCAATTTCTAATTAAAATTTTTTGATTTAAAAGAAATAAAATTTCTAGGTCAGCGCAGTACAGTCTTAGTTCAAACAATGATTTTTTTTTTCTTGATTCTAACGACACCTGCTGTATGAATCATCAAATATTGCTTTCTGAATAACAGTCTCTCTCAAGTATTCTTGAAAAAAATTACGGTCAGATCTAAATTAACGATCAAATGTTGAAAATTTATCCTAAATCACTCCTATGAGTGATTATATTGGAGTAAATATTTTGATAATTTTGCTAATTTTAGTGTTACAGTTCAGGTTTAATGAGTTAGAGAAACCTTACAGGTGATCATCGAACATGGTGAATTGTTGTCGGGGATCATTTGTTCCCGAACTGTTGGCCGTTCAGCTGGTAATTTATTACATGTTGTCACATTAGAACTCGGTTGGGAAGTTGCGGCACACTTTTATTCCCATATACAGACGGTTGTCAATGCGTGGTTGCTTGCTGAGGGACATACTATTGGCATTGGTGATACTATTGCTGATCAAGCTACATATCGTGATATTCAAGAAACGATTCGAAAAGCGAAGCTAGATGTCGTAGAAGTCATTGAAAAGTAGATTTTAGTATTTTAAAAATTTTCTCACATCATTAATTTTGCATAATTTCTGTTTGAAATTATAAAATAGGTGAAATAAAACCAGCTACTTTTTTTTATTTAACCTACGAAGTAGTTTTTCTCATTCATCAATATCGTTCAGATTTTTTTTTTTGAAAAAAGATTTTTGACTTTTCAGAGCACACAATGATGAGTTAGAACCAACTCCAGGCAATACGTTGCGACAAACCTTTGAAAATATGGTGAATCGTATATTGAATGATGCACGTGATCGTACTGGTGGCAGTGCACAGCGTTCTTTATCCGAATACAACAATTTTAAAGCTATGGTTGTTGCCGGTTCTAAAGGATCCAAAATTAATATTTCGCAGGTAAAACGCAATTATTTTATTTTAGGTAATAGAAGTTTAAGAAGAAGAATATGCTTGCTGCAGAATAGTTTGTCCTTAAAATATTTGTCGAGTCTTTGTATCATGATCATAGATATCTTTGTTAAAAACAGATTCAGTTTGGACTTTCTTGCTTTCGTTAATGACCGTAAATTTCCACATGCCGTAAAAATTGCAACATTAAATAAATTAGTAATTATAGGTCATAGCTTGTGTGGGACAACAAAACGTTGAAGGCAAACGTATTCCATTTGGTTTCCGCCATAGAACTTTACCTCATTTTATCAAAGATGATTATGGACCCGGTAAACTACTTTCGCAATTTATTTTTAATTGTGTTGTTTTTAAATCAAAATTTTAGCTTGTTATAAATTAATAATAATAAGTTAACTAAAAAAAAAATAAGTTAACTCATCCATTAGATTTATACAATATATACGAATTTACGGAATGATATAATGTAATTACATTTCTGTATAATCCGCTGATAAAAATTAAACAGATAGCAAGATACAATCGAAATGACGGAATAAGTCGAAGTAAAACAAAATCTTCATTATAGAGTCGAAAGGTTTTGTCGAAAATTCATATCTAGCAGGGCTGACTCCGTCCGAATTCTTCTTTCATGCAATGGGTGGCCGTGAAGGTCTTATCGATACTGCTGTAAAAACAGCAGAAACTGGTTACATTCAACGTCGGCTGATCAAAGCTATGGAAAGTGTAATGGTCAGTTATGATGGTACTGTGCGAAATTCGCTGGGACAGTTAGTGCAATTAAGGTAAAATTCTTATGTCTTTTGTGCGATCCACTAGAATTTTTCATTTATTCATGCAGGTTCATTTTATTTATGTTCATTGATGATTGTTCCGCTTGTGTATCACCAGATTTTGCAAATTTTCCATCACTATGAATTTGGAAATAAAAATGAACACAATATTACAAATTACTTCACCTTTATTTGGCGATGATATATGACATTTATGCTTGTGATATTACTAGAGGTTTCAATTTGATTGATTTCTAGGAAGACATAGATTATCAGAATATCTTTGATAGACAAATTAGAATTCGATTATATCATCGTTTCCATATAGTTTGTTGAATTCTAAAACATAATTTTCTACTCAATTTGCATGCAACTGTCGTTAAACTAAATGTAATTACAAAAAGCTGAGATTTATGAAACCGCTTTCAGATATGGAGAGGATGGTCTAGATGGTATGTGGGTTGAAAATCAGTCTATGCCAAGTATGAAACCAACAAATGCCTTGTTTGAAAAAGAGTTTAAGTTGGATCTTTCTGATGAAAAGTGAGTCTTTTTTGAAATTCAGTACATATACTTTTTTTTTTAGCTGAAATTGTGCACAGAAGATTTGTTAAGAAAATCTGTTTTTATAAAATTTATAGATCTTTGCGTACAATCAATCAAAAAAATTAAGATAGTTTTATTTCTTTTCAAAAAAATTAAGGTTTTTGTATTAAAATAGTTTTATAAAATTTGTAGGTCTTTACGTAAAATGTACACTGAAAACGTTGTTCGTGAGTTACAAGGCTCTGCCGAAGCACTTAAAGAAGTAGAAGCTGAATGGGCACAGCTTGAAGAAGATCGTCGTTTGCTTCGAAAAATATTTCCTAAGGTGATTTATTTATTTAAATTTATTTTATTTTCTTATGATATCAATGTTTGATCAATGTAATTTGTAGTCGCTGATATCTTAGAACTCATGTGTCGAATGACAAGAAGTTGAAAAAGTATTTCGGCACATTTTTTTCTATTTTAGATGCTTTTGTTGCAAATACTTCAAAACGTAAAACATGATCATTTTTGAAGTCATTCCAACAATTCTGAACCTTTATTTTACATTTCATGGTTAACGTATGACGCAAATGTGTTATTTGAACAAGGAAGGTATCAATTAAAATTTTCTTTCTGCATTGTTCTACTAGTACTGTCTTTCAGGGAGATGCTAAAATTGTGTTGCCATGTAATTTACAACGTTTGATTTGGAATGCGCAAAAAATATTTCGCGTAGAACTTCGGAAGCCAACTGATCTTAATCCGCTACGTGTAATTGAAGGCGTTAATGAACTTAGCAAAAAGCTCGTTATTGTTAGCGGTGAAGATCGAATCAGCAAACAGGTACTTTAGTCTTGTTTTGTAGAATATTATTAACGATAGAAAAAATAAGAAGAGGGAAGGTTAGTGAGCTTTATAAATTTATATAATTTCCATTTCTTTGTTTTATTAGAGGAAGCTGATTTGAGAATTTAAAGCTTGCATTATTAATTGACGAAAGGAATCTTCCATTGTACTTAATAGTTGTAAATGTTTCTATTCTAACGGAATAAACTGTTGACTAAATCTTATAAACTATTAACTAAATCTTAATTTGAATTATTTAAGAATTAATTCAAAGTTTGATAACTAATCATTTTTTAAGGAATCGAGCAAATAGGTTTTTTTAAGGCACAGTATAACGCTACTCTTCTGATGAATATACTGTTGCGTTCAACACTTTGTGCAAAAAGGATGGCCGAAAAACATCGACTGAATTCGGAAGCTTTTGAATGGCTTATTGGTGAAATTGAATCCCGCTTCAAGCAGGCGATTGTACAACCCGGTGAAATGGTTGGTGCAATAGCAGCACAAAGTTTGGGTGAACCAGCTACGCAGATGACTCTAAACACTTTTCATTACGCTGGTGTTTCGGCGAAAAATGTCACGCTTGGTGTTCCGCGGCTAAAAGAAATCATTAATGTTTCGAAAAAGCCAAAAACACCTTCATTGACCGTTTTTTTGCAAGGAACTGCTGCGAAGTATGTCGTTTTGTGCCTTTTTTTAAAAGAAATTTTATTTAAATAAATGCCAGTGTAGTTGTGATCATGACCTATTTTGCTTCAATTTATGACGGGGCATAAATGTCTGTTTACATTTCTCGAGAACTGAATGAAAAGCTGTAAATCATGAAGAAAGAAGCCATTCAATTTTGTTCATGAAACTGTACCCACAATAGTTGAAAACTACGAATAAATAATGTAAATAATAAGAGATGAACAGAACTCAAAAATTTTGAATTTCAGAGATGCCGAAAAAGCGAAAGACGTATTATGCAAGCTGGAACATACAACGTTAAGGAAAGTTACTGCAAACACAGCAATTTATTATGATCCAGATCCGAAAAATACAATAATTGAGGAAGATCAGGAATGGGTGAATATTTTCTATGAAATGCCCGATTTTGATCCATCCCGATGCAGTCCATGGCTTCTACGTATCGAACTGGATCGCCGACGAATGACTGATAAAAAATTAACGATGGAGGCAATTGCAGATAAAATACATCAGGGATTTGGCGATGATTTAAATGTCATTTATACGGATGATAATGCAGAAAAACTTGTATTCCGGCTGCGTATTACCAATCAAGATGGTGATAAGAGTAATGAAGACGAGCAGGTGGAACGAATGGAAGATGATGTATTCTTACGTTGTATTGAAACCAATATGCTCAGTGATCTTACGCTTCAGGGTATTGAAGCTATTACAAAAGTATACATGCATAAACCAACAACTGATGACAAGAAACGAGTAGTGATTACTCCGGATGGTGGCTTTAAGGCAATTCCAGAATGGCTTCTGGAAACAGATGGTACTGCCTTAGCCAAGGTATTAAGTGAACAAAATGTGGATCCGATACGTACGACATCCAACGATATATGTGAAATATTCGAAGTTTTGGGGATTGAAGCAGTTCGGAAAGCCATTGAACGTGAAATGAATCATGTTATTTCGTTTGATGGTTCCTATGTTAACTATAGACATTTGGCTCTTCTTTGTGACGTTATGACTGCTAAGGGTAAATTCAATTTGTGATTCGTATATTTACTTTTGTTATTTATGCTGAAAACTTTCTTTTTTGTAGGAATGACATTTATATGTAGTTGGAAAATGCGAAAATTACGAATTTAAAAATAGCAAGTATTTGCATAATTTATTTTAAGTAATTTATTGGCTGAAAAATTATGAATTTAGGCCATTTGATGGCAATCACTCGCCACGGTATTAACAGACAAGAAGTAGGAGCCCTAATGCGATGTTCATTCGAGGAAACTGTTGACATTCTGATGGAGGCTGCAGTTCATGCTGAGCAAGATCCTGTGAAAGGTAACTTAATGTACACAAGAGTTTTTAAAAAAGGATGATAACTTAATCAACATCTTAAGAAATTTTGAAGAATACTGAATTGGCTTAGTTTTCTTCAAGGGAATTTCGGAACATTTCCGAGAAGAATCTTATTTAATTATTAAATGGTTTCGTGGTTTTATTCGCTTGTGACTGTAAAGAAGAGAACCATCTTTAAATCATTTTCATTAGACCGGAGTTATTCCAAATTTGGAATAATGTTATAATATTCGAATCAAGAAGAGAAGTTATGAAATATGGAAATAGCTTTCATTTTGTTACTGAATATCTAAATAGATAAAATGATGGTAAAAACGATCTTACAACTATTATGGCAAAAAATTGCAAATTATTTCGTGCACACGAGAATCGAAATTCATGTTTTAGGTGTGTCTGAGAACATCATGTTGGGTCAATTAGCTAGAGCTGGGACAGGTTGCTTCGATTTGGTTCTCGACGTTGACAAATGTAAATTGGCAATGGAAATACAAACTGGTGGTGGTCTTTTGGGTACTGGTGGAATGTATTTTGGTAGTTCCATGTCTCCAACAAGGTCTTTTTTGAACTTTTCATGTATACTTTTTCGAGTAATATAAAACGATTGGTATCCCATATCTGCATTTCTGCAATAAATTTTTAATATGATTGAAATTTTTGAAAGTTTTAGCTCATCGATGAGTCCAGCACAAACTCCGTGGAATGCTGGCACAACGCCTGCTTATGGAGCTGCATGGAGTCCAGCAACCGGTTCAGGAATGACTCCAGGTGGAGCGGGATTTTCACCTTCAGGACACAGCGAAGGAGGCTTTTCACCTTATGGGTATTGTGTTGCCTTTCTGTATCTCAGAACCGTGGAAATATGAAGTGGAAAAAAAAATTTTGCTTCAAGTTTCAAGAGTCATTTGCAGAGGCAGTGGAAGTTGGAGCCCAGGATCTCCTGGTGGATCTCTCGGAGGAATGTCACCATCTGGTGCTGGTGCATATTCTCCAGCAGCTAGCGACTATGGTTCTGGTTTGGAAGGATTAAGTAGTCCCGGTTATTCGCCTACCAGTCCGGCATCTCCTTATGGTGCTTCATCACCTGCTTATGGTGTCATGAGTCCGCGGTATTCTCCAACTAGTCCAAGTAACATTTTGTAGTATTGGTTTTTTTGGTGTTGAATGTTTAAATAGAAAGAAATTGCAATTGACTTTTTCTAATAAAGTTTTGCAGATCCACTTATTATATTATAATTTCAGGTTATTCTCCAACTTCTCCAAGTTATTCGCCTACTTCACCAAGTTACAGTCCTACCTCACCTAGTATGTCATTTCGCACTGTTTTTCGAAGCACTTTTTTTTTTTTTTTTTTTGGGCAGAATTCTGATTAAGATAAATTTGAAAGACTTTTAAGTACTTTTCAAATCTCTCAATCACTGACGAATCTGTTTCATGAGGTAAATAAATATTTCATACGGCTAAAGTTAACAGATTAGGAAAAAAGATTTTTTTCTGATTGCCAACCTTGAAATTGTGAGCCTTTATGGCGATTTTATTATTGTTACAGTGTTTGTTACCTGTTGATTTGCAAAGTTTAAATTTCTCATTACTCCGTATCATCTTGTGATCTTTTTTCTTTTGTATTTATTTTCATTACAATGTTCATTTTAAACATTATTTCATGACTGAAACGGAATTGATCCTAAATTATTTTCTTATTTATTTTTGCAGGTTATTCACCGACTTCTCCGAGTTATAGTCCTACTTCTCCAGGCTATTCACCTACTAGTCCAAGTTATTCTCCAACTTCACCATGTAAGTTTTATTCAGCAATAAAAATTTATTCACCTGCTGATAGTTTATTTTTTAATGTATTTTTATTTTAATATCAAATATTTTCAGCTTATTCACCGACTTCGCCAAGTTATTCTCCAGCATCACCTGGTTACTCTCCATCGTCTCCGCGCTATTCACCTACTTCACCAGCTTACAGCCCAACAAGCCCAACATATAGTCCCACATCGCCTGCTTATTCGCCGACTAGTCCAACATACAGTCCAACGAGTCCATCTTATAGCCCTGCTTCTCCTGGTTATTACACTTATTTATTTAACCTTCCTTTCTTATTTTTTAATTCTTTTTGTTTTTTTTTTAAGAGATAATAATATCGATTGGTTTGTGGTACTATATTTCTATCAAGACTTGAAATTCACTGATAGTGTATTTATGAAAATTTGATTGGGATTAGTTACTTTTGAAATCTCATGATTTAAATCATTTCAGGTTATTCCCCATCTTCTCCTCGTTATTCTCCAACAAGTCCAACCTACAGTCCTACTAGTCCAGCTTATAGTCCTTCATCGCCTCAGTATAGTCCGAGTAGTCCGCAGGTATGTTTATTAGGAGTTTTTTTTTTTTTTTTTTTTTTTTTCATTCAGTAAATAGTGCACTAATTGATTAGTTTTAACATGTTTCGGGATTTCTAATGAAATAATTGAGACTTTTTAATCGTTTTTCAGTATTCACCATCATCACCTCAATATACACCAAGTTCACCCGCTGGCGATGCCTCACCTGCAGTAAGTTATTTATATTTACTTTTAAAAGAAAAAAAAAGCCAATAATTGGAAAGAGATTCATAATTACAGAAAAAAATCGAAAGTTTCGTTAATTTCAAATCATTTTTACGCTTACTGCTTTTATTCCGATTAACCTTTTTTTTAGTATTCGCCAACATCACCGCAATATTCACCATCTTCGCCAAGATACAGTCCATCAAGTCCGCAGGTCATAACTTTTTTCTTACTAAAATTTTTTTTAAATGTCGAATAAGCATTCCCTATGTTTGAAATGACTCCGCATGAAAGAGTTGATCAGTTTACATTTTTACTATTTATATTTGAGAATTTAACGAATTTTTATTTTTATATCATATCACCGTATTAATAGTTATTTCATTTGCAGTACTCACCAACATCGCCACAGTACAGTCCAAGTTCACCAGGTGGAGCAGGCACTACGGTTCGTTTCAGTTTCTGATTTTAATTTGTTTTCGAAAAAAGATGCTATCACCATTATAGAATTTGCTCTTTTTGATATCTTGCTCTTATCAAGGAATTTTTTTAGTACTCGCGAAGTTCACCGCAGTATAGTCCGTCTTCTCCACAGTACTCACCAAGTTCACCACAGGTTTTTTTGTTTTGTTAACATAATATGTAAGAATTTTATTTTTTTAGATACCCGTTTAATTTCTAGACAAAAATGAATTTTAAATATTCTTTCTGATCGATTATTCATTAATAGGATTCTAACATTTATGAGTGTTGATCGATCTTTCAATATCGTTTACTCGTTACTTCGAGTATTTACCACAGCATATTAGAATGTCAAATTTAATTTTTCAACTTGCATTCTATCTTGTCCGGAAATAATCGACATTTCTGATTAAAGCAGTTAGCATAAGCGTTAAATTCACTTTATCCATTGCAAAATTAGGCGTACTTGCCAGAAATATGCTTTTTACTGAACAAAAAATTCTTAAATGATGCAGCTATTGTGTTATTTAAAATGCGTACATTTTCAGTATTCTCCATCTTCACCACAGTACAGTCCCTCTTCTCCTCAGTATTCACCTGGCGATTGATTATTGACAGGATTTATTGTTATAATTATGAACAAAAGTTTATGATCATATGTTACTCATATGTTAAAAATTAATATTCCGAAAACAGACTTCCAGACATGGGTCCTGTTGTAACTGCAGTATGGAATATTCCTTCGTGTTAGATTGCCTTTCTCGTTGACATTTGTTTGAGTTGTGTAATAGTTATGAAAATGGACATGCCTTTTATTGCAGTAGTCCTGTATAAATATCATTCTTTGCTATTTATATGCGATCTCAAGTCAACTGCAAAAAGTTTTTTTTTTTTTCCAAATTGTCTTTACTTACATAAATGATATTTTCCATTTTTTATTCTTCACAGCCTTTTTCTTTTCAACTGTTTTGTAAATAACATGAAATAATATCCTATGGATAAGTTATGCTGTGATTTAAAAGAAACCGACTAAATCGAGTTAAAATCAAGTTACAGTGTATCGATAAGATGTATTTTTACGGGTATAAAGACCATGATTTTAATTTCAGAAATTTTTCGTAAATAGGAACAATCATTATTCCATTTCAATTTGTTGTTGTGCATGTTTAAAATATAAATGCATTTTTTATTTACTCTCTTAATTGCATCGCATATTATGCATTAAAAGAAGCATGATTGGTAATTAAAGAATTTTATGGGTGATTCACATCTGAGAGTTGCAAGTGTTCACATGATTGTAACGCATATATTGAGAGTGATAAGCGGATGTGAATTACATCTACTTGTTATAAGATCGGTGAGCGAAATATCTGCAATCCGATACTTTTCCTTACACATTGAACATTTCTGCAAATTGATTACGCATGGAATAAATGCTTCGTGTTTTATTTGGCTTAAGCTTATAACTGATAAATGATACTATTTCAAACTTACCTGTATACGGCGTTGTTCTGCTTCACCTCAGCATTATGGATTTGAAATTATTTTGTCATAGTTTGTTCCTTACCAAGTACGAATAACAAGGAATAAAATTGAACGGATATTGACAAGGAATAATCACTGATTGTCTTAATCAGTTTTTGTTCAGGAACTCATGAATAAGTTGTTTTCTTTTTTTTTTTTTTTTTTTTTTTTTTTTTTTTTTTTTTTTTTTTTTTTTTTTTTTTTTTTGTTATTTTGTTCTAAGCAAGTTTTTTATTGAAAATCATGAATTCGAAAATTAGAATTGAAAAGTCATTTTAAACTGGAAGTGTAGGAACTTCAGTTACCAGCTACTGAAATTCAAATTAGATTCATTTGTTTCTTCTATCAATCTTAAATATATTTTTTATTTCAGCTATCGTTATTATTAATTACAGGGATGTTTCAACTTTTTTGGGTTGTCTGTTCTTGTAGTTGGCACTTTTCGGGATTTTCTATATAACTCAATTTTATGTATTGTAGGTTATGACTCTTTGTTTCTCGAGATTTCTTGAAATTTTGTAATATTTTCCCTAATGAAAGGACATTTGTTCTTGCTCAAAATTTTTTCTTTTATTCACAATCATGGATCGAAAAGATTCGTTCTGTTTTCATTCTTCAAATCTTCTTGTTTCTTAAATACAATCGCTTGGCTAGAAATGTAACACAAATTGTCGGAAAAATCCGAAAGATATAAATAATATAGACAAGGGCTGTTAAAAATCAAGAAGCGTATAGTTTCAAATGGACCAAAAGGCCGATAAACAGAAGGGCAGAAATGTTTACCCTTGACATTCCTGCCAAAACGATAAACATGTTTGCCTCCAAAAGGCTCTAGTTAACTGATAAACAAAGCGAGGTCGATCAATTATGAAGCGTCACGTCGGAGATCAAGAGAGGAGGAGAAGCCTCGAAAGAATTCAAAAGGTTCGGATTTTGAAGCAAAAACATATTTTTTCTGCAAGTTGATTAACGAGCGTCAATGTTCTCTACAACAGTATTTTACAACGACCCCGCAACAGTCGATTTGAATCGACACAACAATCAAAGAGCAGATACAAGAGATAAAGGAAAGAATACCTACCAGTGATAAGTTATTTGAATATTCTCAGATAGTTGTTTGTTCGTAACTGATCCGTCCTTTAATAAATTCTTTCTTCTAACAAGAATTGTCTCTCTCACAAAATTTATTTTTACAACACAAATATCGAAAAATAAATTACCTTCAGATTAAAAAGAAAAAAAAAATGTTTTCGGTAGAAAATATTGGTTATATTGGAGATAGTTTAAATAGTTCGACTTAACATTATTAATCAATGTATAAATTCTAACGAACTACAATCTTAAATGAAGTGTGACTCTTATTATAATCGAATTAAGTGCTCATTTTTTAATAGTTTTAACGAATGTACGAGGAAGTCTTATCGATTTATGTCCCATCTGATCAAATACGAGTTCCGGATATCCTATTATACAACAAGTGAAATATCTGAATATTATTTTAAATATTTAAAATTCAATCGCTACTAAATACATCAGCGACTGAATTTTCAGGGCATTTCGAATTTTGATTTTTATGATTTAAATTCAAGATTTCTCAAATTTCAATGAGGATATAAGCTTTGTTCAAACTGCACGTGGTTTTCATATTCATTTTATTACAGGAAAACATTGATGTTTTTAAAAACAAAGTTTCAGATGAATATTTCACGCTACGAAGTAATCTTACTTTGATTTTTTGTTAGAGTCATATTTTTAATATGACTATTCGTAGTGTAAGCATATTGACATTCTACTTTCAATTGTGTTTTTATCTCACTAATTTCACTTTGCATTTTGTCAAATTATGGAATATTAAAACTTTTGATTTAGATATAAGAAGGACATAAAAACTTGTACTTTAGCTAATCGTCATTATTTACTTTAATTTGAACACGAAAAAATAAACTGTAAGAACAAAAATAAAATTCATGAGTTTTTTCAAACCCAAACTTCCAATTTTTGATAGCTGAAAATTCAACGATCTTTTGAAAAGAATTTAATTCTTCCGAATAATCATTTGAAAGTTTAAGAACACTATATCATGCACAGGAGATGATTGGCTATTTTAGTTTAATCAATTCTAAAGACTGAAATACAAGATATAGTGAAGTTCATGTGCGTAGTACTTCCAGCCATACTCTTGATTGGTATCTTTTCCCAAAGTATTTCACTTAATGTTTTAACATAATACCTTTCAATAGTTTGAAGTATGTTTGAAGAGTAATCGAACTTTCAAATCTTTTTCAACGAGTTTATTCTCAGCCATTCACACATGCAAACATTTTTGAAAGACACGAAATATAAATATAATGTTTCTGATGTGAACTATTGATGTGAAATTGCTGATAATCCTTTAGTTCGTTGAATTGTTTGTTTTGCTGAAAATGAGACTTTTTTAAAGGAAAGACGAAAACAAAAGTGAAATTTAAGATTTTCGAATAAGAGGCAAAAAAAAAAAAAAAAATTAGTGATCAGAATTTCATTCAATATATTTTTTCATAATGTCCAATTTCTCAGTGTTAGTGCTTAGCTGATCGTTAATTTATTCAAGCTATCGCTTCGAATTCATATTAGGTGTAGTAACTCACTTCAATGTAATCAGTTTGTATTGACGGAATGAATGAGAACGTCGTCTACGTCCATGTCCGCTGCCAAAGCACGAGCAGCAGTTACAACACGGTTGCCTACCAGTCTGTGGCGATGGGTACATCTGTGACGGCATCATTGGTATTGGTTGCGGTGGAAGTAGTGGTTGCTGTGGTACCAACGCTTGGCTTGTTTGGGTACAACAAACCGGAGGCGGTTGAATGACCTGTGGTGGTGGCTGACAGCATATACGTGTGCTTATTTGGCAGCAAACAGGTGGTGGTATGGATACAGGTGGCAAACTTGGGGGAGGTGGTGGTGGTGGTACAAAACGTGGGGCGCAACAACAAACACTGAAAATTTCAATTCAGAACATGAAAACTAGAACATAGTAACGTAACTATTTTTTCAAACCTGATATATGGAATAGTCTAGATAGATATTATTTGTCTTCGAAATTTTTAACCAGGCTATTTTCATTAATTTCAAAAATTTTTTTCCTTTTCCGAAATTGAAAACAAATAAATTTGCTTGAATCCAGAAATCCCAAAAATAATTTTATTGCTGATATCCATTTTCAATGAATACTATTGTCTACTAATTTGCTTGAAATTTTTAACTTCGAAATTATAAAAATAGATACTAAAATTTGAATCAATTAGATTTGAAAAATTTAGACAGAGGAAATGTCAAGATTGTAGCTCTATTCCAGTTTTTGCTCCTACTTGTTGATAAAAATTTGTTATTTAAGTGAAAAAATAGTTACTTACGCTGCGCAACAGCACAATTGGCCGCATCCACCGAAGTGTCGTTTGAATCGTGGAGCTCTCCAAGATATCTTATGGACATTACTACTGGGCTCAGCAGAAATCAGTCTTAGATTTTCCAACGGTGAACTCTGAGTTACTGTTACGAGCAGGAATATAAACGTGAAAAAAATGATCATAATGACGATGTAGGATTCGATTTCGGGATTTTTTCGCGCTAAGAAAAGATTCTTTCTGTAGACTAGCGATCACTGGATCAGCCACTAATAGTACAGTCAGCTCTTGGTTCATTTTATAGTAAGGTGTTTGCAATTGCTGACATAACAGTCATACAGGTATTTCCAATTTCTAACACAAAAAGATTTTTTGTGAACAATAAACAGGTGAAGAAGAAGAAACTTAGCAATAAAATATAAACTAGTGGAGATGGATCAGACTAGATTTTTTCTTGGGAAAAACTGAGGCAATTGAAAATGAAAAAGTAAACAGAAATTTAATTTTTCGAGAGGAAAAATAACTTTTTTGCACATTTTTTTTCCCGAACTAGCCTGATTTTATTTGAAGACGTAAGGTAGCAGTAATGATGAACTGGTATTCTAGTTTCCAGTAAGATTACAATTTGAATTTTAGTTCTAATTTTAATGGAATTACCCAAGTGATAGAATTCTAAAAAAGAAAATAATCATCGATCGGAAAACGATTTTGTATTGCTGTCTTTCGATGTGTGGATATTTTTTGGAAGTGAAAGGAGAAGATGGATTATTTTCGCAATTTTCTCACACACTCATTGATAATCAGTTCTTGATGTGCAGCAAAAAATTCTGCATAATAAGTTTCTGAGCACAGATAACATAAAGCAATTATCATGTACAGATTTAATATGAATTTATGCTGTTTTCTGTGAAGCTATCCGAGTTTTTCAATAGATTTTCAATGTCTGACTGGAACAATAATTTTTTAATTGTAGATTTACAGTTTTCATTTTGTGATAAACATGATATTTCGATGCAGGAATGTATCATTTAAATGTACTCCGAAAATAACGCAGCAATAGCAGGTGGCAACTGTTCTAGCAGTTTAGCATAGCTGCTGAGAGCAATGATTCCCATCAATCGATCTAGAGTTATTCACATCGCATTATTCTGCCAGACTTCTTCAATATCCGGTAACGCCTGCACCCTGAATGCCCAGAACTGACTTCAAGTTTGATTGTCGGATAGATCAACTATAGTCTGAAGAGTGCGAATCAACTTGACTGAATTTATTGTACTACTGCGTCTGATCAGTAATGTAAGTTCACGGAAGTATGACTTTTCATCATGAACGCATCACGATTACTGCAGTTCATCATTGTAATGCTTCACGGTAAAAATTTAAATTTTATTCAATGCCAGTTTTAATGATTCGTGTAATGATATTTTACTACAATACAACAAAGTTTATCCAATCTTCGTTGCATATTCAAAACGTTCAAATTTAAAGGTGAAATTACTTTCATCGAATGTTTTTTTCTTATTTTTTCAATCATTTCAGTAAGTGATTTGTCAAGTAACCATTACGCAGAACAACTTTATGAGGATTTGTTGTATTTTTACAATAAAAATGTAAGACCAGTACGGAATGCAAGCAATGCCGTACAAGTGAAATTTGGTGCATCATTGATTCGAATCATCGATGTGGTTAGTTTTTGTACTTTAGACTGGTAATTCAAAAAATTGTTCTTGGGATATGCTTTCCAAAAGTTTGCTGAACACTTTTCAATCTCTTTCTTCTTTCTATTTTCAATAAATTTTATACGAAAAGAGTGGCATAGTTTCAAACAAAGTCAAAATAATACGAATTATATGATAGCTATTATCTCTTTAATAAGATCTAAAAAAATCTAAAGCCCGAATCTATTTAATGCCTATATTATTCTTTTATCACTGATAAGAAACGTTTCGTTAGTGGTGATGCGAATATTTGCGATACACCACAATCTGATGGACAATACGCTGCCGGTTGACCTGAAAATCCTCATCACTCTTTAAATTTTCTTAGAACTGCTTCAGAACATGAAATTAAAAATGTTTTATGAACTTTAGAGCACTGAAAATTTGAAAAGGGAGAACAAACCTGGTTCTCCAGGTGGTCCCCATGGCCCTTCTTCTCCTTTTTTTCCATATCGTCCTGGTGGGCCAACAGGACCAATACTACCAGGTTTTCCGGCAAAACCAGATTCCTTAGCTGGTTTACCTCGCAATCCGATAGGTCCCTTTGGTCCGGGAGGACCAATCGGTCCTTTTTGTCCCTTCATTCCAGTACCAGATATGACTGTCTCCCCGGATGGTCCTGGAAGGCCGGTAGGACCTTTAAGACCAGGTGATCCAGGTGGACCAAATTCACCTATTGGTCCATTTTCTCCTGGTACACCAGGTGGGCCTGGTTTTCCAGCATGACCACGTTCCCCAGGTTGTCCGCGTTCACCTTGCAGTCCTCTATAATAG
Source organism: Onchocerca lupi (assembly GCA_028564675.1). Lineage (NCBI taxonomy): Eukaryota > Metazoa > Nematoda > Chromadorea > Rhabditida > Onchocercidae > Onchocerca > Onchocerca lupi. Next base: position 113,144 of record JAOVVO010000077.1, on the reverse strand, counting down.
AGTATTATTAAAAAAAGAAAGAATATTAAAAATTGTATTAAAATGAAATGGCTGAACAAGTTGATTAATTTTTATAATCTCTTACTTTGTTTGATTGCCATGCAAACTCCAAAACAAAAAATTTTTTTAATAGTTGCAATTTGAAAGAAAATGTAAACTAGATAATATTACCTTTGGCCAGGAGGCCCAGCAGGACAAATCACACATGGTAACTCATCTTCCAGCGCAAGCTGTATATCATAACCATCATCGCCTGCTAGTCCTGGATTACCGGCCATTCCTGGCATTCCATCTTCACCAGGAGGTCCGCTTAGGCCAGGCGGCCCCGTTGGGCACCTGAAATTTTGTAGTTATTCAGTGTTATAATTTTTCAATAAACATCTTGCGATTCGATACCAACTTTTTCCAAAAAAAGAATCTCAGTTTATGAGTTTTAAATTCCAAGAATCTTTGTGTCGTGTCAAAATCAACAGGAATCAGAAATATCTAACAGACAGCCTAGTCATTGAAGCTTCCTGGTTCGGTGCTTCGAAGAGATCATATTGTTCTTCATCTCATTCTCAAAGCTTTCTGGCTCGGTGCTTAGCAGGGATCATCTCATCCTCTTACTTTCCATTTCCTGACGATGTTCCTTCCTAACTTATTCATTGCTCATTTGAAATATTTTTAAGTAAAACATTTTGAAATAAATCACATGACTAAGTAAGATTTCTTTAGAAATTATTTTGATTCCAGAAGTTTAATAAAGACCAACCCGAGCTGTATACATCCAGAGCACACCATCTGCTTACTATCTTTAAAAATATTCGGTTGCGATCGACGCCTTCGTAGAATCACCGTTACACCGAATTTTTCTCTCGCCGACTTCATTTCTGTCCATATTCTATCCGACTTCTCCTCAAAAACCAGGTAGAAATATGATCAAGCTAGAAAGAATAGTGGACGAAGTAATTTTATAAATAGTATCGAATGATATCGCAAATGCATGTTCTATATTTATTTCGATGTATTATATTTCTATTTCATTTTCTTACTTATTTTTTGGACATTTTTAAACCTTTCTAATTTCCTACTTTAAAACTAGCTGATTTGGTGACAGCATATAATCGCTCCCGTTCTGCCTTCAAATAAATTGTTGGAATAGCAAACAGTAATATAACAATTGTCATCGAACTAAATATCGTTGTACCTATAGCCAGATAATGAAAATAATCTTCAATAGCCATTTTCCTGAAATTTATTTTAATAATAATCATTTCAATTACCATTTCCACTAATACAACATCTAATTTCCCCTAGTTTATTACATTCCTCTTTTCAAATACTGACTATTACAAATCATCAAACAAACTTGATGTTCAACTATCAGTGTCAAATTTAAAATAGATAGATTGTGAGAATGGGAGCGAATTTGAGATATGAAAAGCTATTTCGGAAGTAGAGAGTTGATCGATTAACGATGATCATCCTGCCAATTAAACCATTTTTATCTATCCTCGACATATTAGGTTACTGTGTCGGAATATTCTTCACTCTTGCACAGTTACGAAAAGATGTGCCGCCTCTCATTGATCCTTGTACCCCTTAACTCCTAAAAAAAGAACAACAAATAAAGAATGGCGTTCTAATTTAGGTCAAATTGATATACTTTTCCAGAATTAATTCGAATTCATTTCACTGTCAATTTTAGAGAGAAAAATTCCGAATGAGCGATTACATTCAAAATTTTCCATTTCTTGCTATTTTTTAAAAAATTCTACAAAATTATTCTAGACTAGCTAGACCTGGCCACGCCTTGCCACGGTAATGCGTGGTCCAGTTAGTACTATATAAATAAAAATGTAAATGTTCGTTTTTTCAAAATCTTAAATCTCCAAAAGTTCTTACCGACTGCTTTAAAAATTAGATGCATTCGAATATGCGCAAGTATTTACATACTTCTTATATACACGTGTTGCTGTGGCTCAGTCTGGTTTAATGGAAAAGGAAATGCGAACGTTTTTAATATGTTTAATTTCACGGTGTGCAGTCTGCCTATGGTGGTGAACTACTGCTTGTGTCGCTGAATTGTGGCCTTGCTGCCGCAGAACTATCCTCGGAATTGATTTGTGGTTGAACTTGAACTTGAACCCGAACTCCTGCTGCCGTCAAACTATATGACGAAAATTGACTCAAGCTCCGAAGTCCCGACTTTTTAAATTCTTCGGGACTCCTCCTCCTCCAGCATGTCGTAAATGATTGGTTGATCTCACTTTGTTATCAGTGAATCGGAGCGTTTCGGCGGCAAAATAGGCGCAATCAATAGATTCCGTCCGCTCACTAACTTTTATCTGTCACGGTATAATAGGCAAAAAAAAAGGTATATCTGTGTAGAAACATGTATCCATTCGAATGCAACGTTGTATCGAAGTTTCAAAGTAATCGGTGAAAAACTTGCGAAAATTTAAGGCTTAGAACTAAGAACATTTGCAATTTATATGAAGTTTTGTAAAGTCTGAATAAAATTTGAATGAAAAGTAGTTTGCCGGAATAGTGTCACATTATCTTATTCAAAAATCCTGTAGTATTATTCATACTTTGATTTTTAACATAAATTCAATTTCAGGATGAAGTGAACCAGGTGCTTACAACCAATTTATGGCTCGAAATGGTATTTTTTAAAATTGATGTTGAAGTCATACAAGTATGAAAAATTACCTTCGAATTTCCAGATCATTTGGTTTTGATTTCGAATAAAATTTAATGCTACTTTTCTTTATTTGCAGCAGTGGAATGATTACAAGCTAACATGGGATCCGGAAAAATGGAACAATATTCGAAAACTTCATATTCCATCTGATCAGATATGGATTCCGGACATCTTGTTGTATAATAAGTAATCATCAGAAATTTGAAACTACTCACTAGTAGTAGTATATCGACAACTAATGATGAATATTGCTAGTTCAGTTCTGAATCAATTACTGCTTGCTATTCTGAAGTGAAATAAATCAAACTTTCTTCCATTCCAGCGCAGACGGTGATCCACATATAACAATTATGAGTAATGTCTTAGTCTACTATACCGGTGCTGTGGTTTGGAAACCACCAAGCATTTATAAATCATTTTGTCCTGTAAGTTATATCTATCTATGATTATGCTATGCTAATTTGTTAAACTTGCAAATATCATCTCTTTAATATTCGAAAGTTTTTAGTTAACTTCCATAAACTAGCAATAGTCTGATTCAATAATTCAGTTGCTATTAAATACACTAACTGAACATGTAGGAGATTTCGAATTTCAATTTTTAAACTTTAAATTCAATATTTCTCAAATTTCAGCTCGTGGTTTCTTGAAAAAAAAAGAATTCTTTTTTGTTTTTTAAGATAGATATCGAATATTTTCCATATGATAAACAATCATGCTCAATGAAATTTGGTGGTTGGTCTTACAATGGTTTTCAAATTGATGTACGACAGTTACCGGTAAATTTCATGTTTAAATTTCTCATAAATAAGGGTTTCAATAGACAAGGAACATTGTAAAATACCAATTAAGAAGTTCGATGATTGTATCATTATACCAGTAAATTTTAGAGATATATATATTAAATCAACAACTTTTAAATGCACAAGTAAAGTTCTTTTAAATAATCAAAATCCTAAACAGCATCAGCAGCATTTATAACGAAGCTGTTTTTTGAAACACAAGTTTTTTAAGACTAATCCAACGGATAACATCGAGACACAATATGATGAAAATGGAAAAGAATATCAATTTCTGGAACAAGGGATGGATTTATCATCTTATTATCCGTAAGCTCTCTGTTTTACTTTTTTTGTTTTTTAAGAATCTGAAAGGTAATTCATTTTCTCTTGTTGAAGTTTTTTGGCCTTCATAGACGGGAACTTTTTGCCAATATAATCTGAATTTAGGAGTCGTGAATGGGATTTGATAAGTTTAACAAGTCGTCGACATGAACGCCTGTATCCTGGTTGTTGTGGACAGGAATTTTATATCGATGTTACTTTCAATCTGTCGATTCGTCGTAAAACACTTTTTTACACCGTCAATCTGGTCATTCCATGCATGCTGATAGGTGATTTCCTTTTAATTCCCTTCAACGAATTTTAATTTATTGAAGACTGTAGAGAAAGCAGGAATTTAACTTCATAGAAAAAAGAATGAATATAGTGCCGCTGTCACGTTCGGAATATGATAACAAATATACTGCACTATTTACATTATTTCATTTCGTTTCAGCGATCCTGACAACTTTCGTTTTCTATATTCCGGGTATTGAACACAAAATATCATTTTCGATAGCAGTACTAGTCACTTTGACTGTGTTTTATTTAGTCCTTATTGATCTTATTCCTCCGACATCAATGGTGATACCTTTGATTGGAAAGTACCTCTTGTTCACCATGTTTCTCGTTTCGGCATCAATCTTCTTATCCGTACTCACTGTAAGCTATTACCGTCGGTATGTTTTTTTTTTTTGTCTATCTTTCCTTAAACAGTTCGATCATGCAATAAAGATGTAATGGAACCTCAGAAAAGAAACGTAACCTTCAAAATTTAATGTTTAGTACGGTCTATGCTCGAAACCTCTCAAATCATTAAAAATATCTAAGGGCAAAAAACGATCGAAAAGTCTATTTTGTAAAGTTTTATGTGCATACTATCTAGTTTTGTGCTACTTCCTGCTACAATTCACTACTAATTTGTGTCACTTCACAAATGAGTAATGAACTATTAGCAGAAAGTCAAACTTAAAATAAAGAAATAATAGATTTTTAAAACAAATTAAATTTTTCACTCCATTTTTTAATCTGTCCAATTCATAGGTGGTCCATGACACTAATTTTGCTTCCTTATGCGAAGAAAGGTTAGATAAATTTAAGAAATATTAGAATAGATCTGACAATATTGCTATTCTAAATATATTTTTCATTTCAATTCTATTTATCTTTGTTGCTACTGGTCATCGAAAAAAATCGTTCGTTTACTATATATATATTATTTCGGCATAAATATATCGCTATATTCAAATGTTATTTAAAACGATTTCGCATCAGAAATGAAATCAAAATTGACTCTTCAAGCAAAATATCAATTAACGCATTACGCAATTGTAAATTCTTAAATTCTTTTCTGACACACCATTCACATTCGTATTTATTGTGTTTCTTTGTTGAAAAGGAAGGGGAAAGATTTAAAAAACACTTGACTTACTATCACTGTATTTTTTCATCATGTTATTGTAAGAAGTAATTTTAACTATTAATCAAATTGTGTCGAACGAATTTAAACTTGCAAAAATGATGTTGTAAGATTCAATTTTAAGAAAAAAGTACACAATATTCATGTAATGATCGATCAATTTTAATGCTTTTAAAGAATATCCATAATCAGACTTAGCCCTGTGAAATTCTTATATTGCCACAGATAGTGCATAAACCGCAGGTTCTTTTGATTTATCTAATATATATGTATTTTATATTAATATAATAGTGTATTTAAATTAGTAAGTCTAAATTTATATTTGAGAGAACTAAGTCAGGAAGAGGGTGCATGTCTTTTTCCAGAGCTGGTACCACTCATCCCATGCCGAAATGGATGCGTCATGTATTTTTGAAAACACTTCCCAAATATTTGTTCATCAAACCACCAGAAGATGATACTTCCGAAGAAAGTAGCAATAAATCATCAGGTGAATCAGATTTTTCAAATGATTTTTGGGCTCTTTTGACTTGAAGCCAATTAAATACAAGCGAAAATCTAATTAAAGAATCACTTTAAGTGTTTAAATTGATTATTTCTGGTTGAAAAAACTAAAATTTCAGAAATAAGACATGTACAAAAATGATATTACCCATCATTTTAATGTCTACATTAGCAATTTTTTGCAGCTTCTGGAGGGTATTTCGCGTAAAAAAACAGATTTTCAAGCTTTGCGTTAAGAAATCTTCCTAAAATTTCAATAAATTTTTCTCCTTTCTGTTCGTAAAAGAATTACCAAAAATTTAAATTTCTATTATAGATTTATTGTCATGCGCAACATCTCGTCGAGCAAGTCCTTATTTCTTATCGATCAGTAATCTAATCGACGGCCAAATGCGACTATCTCAGTTGGCTCAACTTCGTGGGATGCACCCTGACTTAATTCGTCGCATGATTGATAATGTATCTTTTATTGCTGATCATTTCCGGGCCATGAAGAAAGATGATCAAGTGCGTCTTTTTTCTCAGTAAAATTTCTGGCAATGAAGATTTTTTTTTAATTCCAAGTTATATATATATATATATATATATATATATATATATAATTTGAAATGAAATATATTGTACTCTTCTTTTCTCGATCATTAACGAATTTTTAAATTTGGTAAAAATGCAGGTGTCGGAGGATTGGTCCTACGTATCAATGGTATTGGATCGATTGATGCTGATGATTTTCAGTGTAATCAACATATTTGGTACCCTGATCATTCTTCTTCAATCGCCGGTACTTTATGATAGTCGACCACCGATGACTATCAATCCGGCTAGTAAACCACTTAGTGGTGATACACTCGAATTATTTGTTAATAGCTCATATGGGCAGTAATATTTTGAATTAAACCTCGGTTGCAAAAAGTTTCGTAAACTGGAACTATTTGCAGCTATCTTTTTACGCTTGTACTGAAACATCACAGTTGCTTCTGTTATCGTGCTAGCGATTATTTAAAATAGTTATCGTGAAGGTGATAACAAACCCAAATTTTCATGCAGTTAATTGAATTATACTGTTAGTAACTGATGAGAGATTGCGCTTGTTCGATGTCACTCATTCCTTCATTGATGGACAAATCTCTCATTTTATTGTCATTCTTTTGTTAGTTGTAAAAATAAATTCATTGTAGGAAAATTGGCCATTTTATCACTCCTCTTTGTTGATCACGTCAGTAAAATTTGATATAATACTTGATATCGACAGATGCAAGAAAGCTAAATCGGATATAATAGAATAAACACAATTACCGCGAATGAAACTGTGAAAAATGTCCGCTATTTATTTCGTTATTTATAAGGAGAGAGATGATTGATCAAGAAATGATTTTATGTCATTTTTGTAAGCGATTATGACAACTTATTTATGTAGAACATTTGAAAGAAAGGCTTGCTGTACTTTGATTTGTTGATAAATATTTTATTCTCGTTTACAGTACTTCTCCTTCCCACTCTCAAATTCTGTTGTCACTATGTTATCATAAGAGTGGTTTGAAGTTTGGACGTGCGTATTTAAGCGAGTTGCCACTATACAGTCATTTAAGTGTTACGTATTTACGAGCGTGTGACACGGGACGTAAAAACATTCAACTAATGTATGCATGAATGTTAAGCAAGTGACACAGTGATTGGGGCAGCAAAAATTGTAAACAGTGAATGATAAATAATGGAGTGATATGATATGGACATGGGAGAGGATAAAGTTGACGCCTCCCTCACCTTGTCTGCTCAACAAACCATTCTCGGCTTGGCATTTCTCCAGCCAGCAATGTCTGTTATTGTGATGAAGCGAACTTTCGATCACCCAATGTCCGTAGGCTGCGTTAAATGATGTTTCTCTTTTGACCCCAGTGAATAAGATCGTCCGGATGACCTGATGGAGGATGATGGTGCGATAGGTGGGATGGTCCCATTACCAATGAACTTCATCCCTGAAATGTCCTTGTCCTTATTTTCTTAAGATTATCATATGTTCCGCATGATATCAGTTTTTTCGGGATTGTTTTTTTTTTTGTATTTTTATTATTTTTGTAAGCTCTGACAGATTTCATTTTATATTCGTAAAATCCACAGCATCTGCCATAGCTTGCTTCTTCTTTCTATAAAATTGGTAAGCTAAAGAACGAAGGCACGTAATTCATCAATTTAGATTATTACTTTCATATTTTGCTGAAATTCAGTAAGTGATTCCTTTCCAAAAACGATGTATAAGGAGGAAACAGTAAGGAAAGGAAAGAAAAGTAGAAAAGCAAGAAGTGAATTTTTTGTTAATTTCTTCTCAATTCAAAAGTGACGAAAAAAGTTTTTCCTTTTTTTTGGTTTTCTATTTCTTATTTTTACATAAATAACTAATTATGATATTTCCGTCAGCAAGGCAGGTAATAATATGTTAATAAGACAGTGATTGTAACTGAACACCAGAGTAGGCATAATTAGTTGAACTATTGGAACAGTTTCAGAGAGCTATTTCTTTGATCTATTCCTTATCGCAGTGATCATTTATTTTAGGAGAACTTATATATGTTTATATACTGACTGATGTAGTCCTATTTGTGAAGTATTTTTATAAAATTTGAAACATGGTAAAGATTTAGGTTTATAAAAAATAGAAGATTAAAATAAGCATCCAATGAAAGATGAGGAAGTGAGTGTTTATTTAAAATTCACTTATGTTTAATTTTTTTTCTTTTTTTTTTGCTGGAGAAAGGAGTGAAACATTATTTGATCATCAACTGTTCATCAACTTATTTCTTCTTCAGGATGACTTTGTATTATTGATACACAATTTAATGACATTATATGTTACTTTCTTTCTATTTCAGGCCAAACATTTGGTATTCAACATGAGAAGGGTGATCATTTCGTTTTTTTCTATTTACATAGATATTTGCATGGGTTTTTACTTGCCAGGCCTGGCACCAGTCAATTTCTGTGAAAAGCAGATGGCGAAACCATCGTGTCCAGTATGCTTTTTGCTTTCTGAATTTCAGTTGAAAAATCTTCTTTAAAAATGATTGTATGATTCACTTCCATATCTTTAAATATATTATGAAATCGCTAATAATTATTATTCCAGTTAAAATATAATGTCGCATTTCCAATTGCAGCTACTAGGTCAGTTAGAAGTACAACATGTTTACCTAAGATATGGTGTCACAAAACTTATTTACAATTGAATTTTTTAAAACTTTATCGCTTACATATACTTACTTCACTTACTGTGTAAAGGGATTTTGAAACATTTTATTTGTTCATAAAAATAATACAACTTTTTATTACTAGAAATACTATTGGTTTTTAGAGTAACGTAACTCTTTTCGTGAATCGTTTGGATAGCGACCAAAGTGTCATTCCATTTGAATATCACAGGTTAATTCTTTTACTCTGTTTTATAACTACAAATGTTTTATTTTTAAATCAATATACAACATCCATATGCATAAAATTTCTGTATTACTTTTCACTGTATTTCAGTTTTGATTTCTGTATTGGTAGTGAAGATGAGTCTCCAGTGGAGAATCTTGGTCAAGTGTTGTTCGGAGAACGAATTAGACCTAGCCCATATAAAGTATGAACTTATTTAAGCATTGTTATAATTCATCATGTTCGAATTTTCTTGGATGAAATTGAAATCCAAATGTTTATGACGGTACTAATTATTTCGAAGTATCTCTTTGTGATCTTCTCGTATTTGTTTATCCACTGAAAATAGTTTGGTGACTTTTATTTTGAGCTTCATTTGAAAGAGGCATTCATACAACCATGCACATTTAGCATCTCTCTGTACTGTATAATTTCTACACACTGAGAGACATATGTTAAATTCATTCTAAAATAATTGAATTTTATCTTTGAATTTGCAATTTTAGATAAGCTTCAATGAACAAAAACAGTGTAATCTATTGTGTGAAAGAAAGTACGAAGACGGTGATCCAGATGTTCGGAAGAAAATGTGGTTACTTCGGAAAGGAATGAAATTAAATTATCAACATCATTGGTATTTTTTGTCAAATTATTCCCAGTATTATTTAAAATTTAATGGTATTTATTATTTGTTGATGAAGATTTACATATAAATAGCGCGCAACATATGATATGCTTCTGGTTAAAAAATGGCAACGTTTATTAGCATTTCAATGACAATCAAGACTGAACTCGATTCAAAATAAAATAATATTATGAACAACTAGTGAGGTCTTTAAGAAATTTGTATTGTATCTGATAGTTTATTGTTTATAGTTGGAGAAGAAAAAGACGATTCAGTCAGATTAATTATTCTTATATATAATTTGATAGAAATTTGTTTTAGGATATTAGACAATATGCCAGTGACATTCTGCTTCATCAATCAACAAAATCAGAATGTTTGTACAACAGGTTTCCCGATGGGTTGTTATGTGACAAGTGACGGTAAGCCGAAAGATGCGTGTGTTTTAGATTCACGCTACAGACAACCCGATAGCTATTACATCTTTAATCACGTGGATATCCTTATCGAGTATCGTAATATGAGTCAAGATCCAAACTTTCTGGAAGAACATGTGGGGGGTCGAATTATTCGCATTAAAGTTCAACCACGAAGCATCAAACATGAAGCAAAAGATAAGCTTGATTGTGGAATCACTGCAGAGCCATTCCCCATAAAGTCTGATGAAAAACCTGATAGCATTATCTACACATATTCTGTTGTGTGGCAGGTTTGTTTTTTCAAGCATTTTTTCGTAAAAATTGATGGCGAAATTCGCACATATTATAAAAAACTATTTTTTTAAACATTTATTAGCTTTACTTTTAAACTGGAATTTTTAGTGTAATCCCGATTTTTACAATTTTATAATTTCATACGATTTTACAATTTAAGTTATCCTACCAGGATGTCATTTCTGATATTCGCTTGTAACAAAAAATTGCAGACGACTCAGGTGAAATGGTCTTCACGATGGGATTATATTCTAGATTCAATTCCACATTCTAATATTCAGTGGTTCTCAATCCTGAATTCACTTGTTATCGTTTTATTCCTCTCCGGAATGGTAGTTTTTTTCTTACATTAAGAAGTTTATCCTTTTTTGTTTCGCATGAAGAATTTCTGTCTTTAACTTAAATTTAGAATTGATTGGAGAGTATTTTTTTTCTTTTCATCCTTATTTAGGAATGTATTGTTGAATGAAGTAGAATTTCATTCTAAGTCTTCTTTCTTAATGCATAAAAACTAAAAATTTGTTTATGATGAAATAATGATATTAGTATCTTAGGTGGGTATGATACTTCTTCGGACGCTGCATCGCGATATCATTCGATATAATCAGCTTGATAATGAGGTTCATTTTATTTCTCACAAATGTAATTTTAAGTTTCATTATTTAAATATATTTTATAATTATAATCTGTTACCCTAAGTTGGAAAGATATCTAGCATTGCTTAAAAAATATACACTTTGTTTGCCAAGTTTTTGGATTTTTGTATATAATTGCATCATCGAATCGAACAGTAAATTATTCAATGTCTTATATCTTCCTCGAAAATTTTTTCAATAATTTCAAATGCATATTTTAAAATCGGAAAAATTTGAGGAAGATGCTCAAGAAGAATTTGGTTGGAAATTGGTTCATGGTGATGTCTTCCGTCCACCGCGACATGCTATGTTTCTCTCTATATTTGTGGGTAGTGGATGTCAAGTACTGTTTATGGTTGCCATTACTCTTGGTATAGGTTTATCATGATTATCTTGCATGATTTCTAAAACCTTGGCTGTATGATCTCCAAATACTTAGAAAATGTTTGATACTTTACCGGATTTTCACGCCCATCAGTAAAATTGAATAAAAAGATTCAAAAAAATTTACTATGTAAACTGGATAATCAGTTTAAATATGGATCTCTTTGTTTTACAGTATTTGCCTGTTTTGGTTTCTTATCACCAGCTAATCGTGGATCTTTAATGACTTTCGCACTCGTTTTCTATGTTCTTTTTGGTATTGTTGCTGGTTATGTGTCTGCAAGACTTTATAAAAGTAAGACTTTTTGAAATGATTTGCTTCTAGTTGTCTGATTTATTATTCAGAAGAAGATGTTGGAGTGATTTAATTGATAAAAATATAACAATATGTTTTTACCATTTTCTTTGAAATCTATTTTTTAATTAACGACAACATTAGTATATTTATGTATTTTTCCCATGAAAGTTCGAGACAAATTGTATTAACAGTAGATGGCACACACTTGAATCATCTGATTATCCAAATTTCAAAAAATATAAAGAACATTTCAATTTTCAGCGATGAATGGCCTAGCATGGAAGACTAATGTATTGATGACGAGCTTTCTTGTCCCTGGGTTTGTTTACACTCTTTCATTTTTGCCAATGTTTTCCAATGAACTAGAAAAGTTAATAATTTTATTTATATGGACATGGAAAATACCACGCTCAGTTTTCAATTTAGACTTACAATAAAACTTTTTTTTCCAAGACGTATGTGAAGTGAAAGTACTTTATTGCAGAATCGTGTTTACAATATTCTTCATTTCAAATCTTTTGCTGTGGGCAAAAGGTTCATCGGCAGCAGTACCTTTTGGTACACTTATTGTGCTTCTAATTCTTTGGCTTTTTGTCTCTATACCGCTGACTTTTATTGGATCTTATTTTGGCTTCAAAAAACGTGTAAGAAAAAGACTTGATAATTTATGTTGGATTACTGTTTTTTTGGTCTTTGAGAATTCTGATTAAGATGCTGAAGCAAATCTTTTGTCTACAAAATAGTCTTTTCAAAACAATTTTTGATTTTTTTTTTTTTTTTTTTTTTTTTTTTTTTTTTTTTTTTATTTATTTATAGCATTCTCCAGCAATTCTTTCTCGCATCTCAGTTCTGCAAATTTACAAATTATGTATGAGATGGAAGTAATGAGTGATAATTGAATTTCTGATGAGATAGTTTATTAGAATAAATTTCTAGATGCTTATATATACATATTTGGAAATCTTTAACACATTGAAGCTTTAAAATACATTAAAATTCTATTTAACGAAATAGGTGCCTCCACACTTTGTCATTTTCTGAAAAAGAACTTCCTTCTTGTTAGCTGAAAAAGCTCTCTATTCATTTTCCTTTCATCTTTTAGCCAATCGAGCATCCAGTGCGCACAAATCAAATCCCGCGACAAGTACCAGATCAATCACTCTATACGAAACCAATCGCAGGGATGCTTATGGGTGGTATCCTTCCGTTTGGATGTATTTTCATTCAGCTTTTCTTTATTCTCAATAGTATTTGGTGAGTTTTTGCGCATGAACTTTGAAGACATATTTTCAGTTATATTCGCGAAATATCATTTAAGAAATTCCATACATTGAGAATAGATTTGGAAGCTGTTTTTGCAAACTTCTTATCAGCAACTTTATTTTTTTCGGCTATCTTTTTTATCGGAAGCATTATTAAATGCATGCGATATGTTTCAGGGCTCATCAAACATATTACATGTTTGGTTTCCTGTTCCTTGTGTTCTTGATCCTGTTCATAACATGCAGTGAAGCTACAGTGCTTCTTTGCTATTTCCATTTATGTGCTGAGGTAAAGAATTGAATTATTTTTAGTGGTTTTCAGTATTGTTTATTATTATGTATTACTTACCAAGTTACTTGATAAAACAACGAAAATTCTCGCTGTTTCTATTGCATAATTTAAAAAAGTGAAGTTTCTGAGTCAAGTGAAGTTTGAATAAAGGCAATGGAAGCTCAATTCAAATTTTGATTTTTCTAAATTGAAAATTTGATGAAAATGCAATCGCATTTGATCGTGAAATCTAAAAATAGTCACTTTTATTATAGCACTTAACGGAATGAAGATTCAAAAATCATGAGAATTGAATATATATTTAAGCATAAAAATTAGATTTTCTATATTTCGCAGGATTATCATTGGTGGTGGCGATCATTCTTGACTTCAGGCTTTACGGCAGTATATCTTTTTATCTATTGTATTCATTACTTTATAGCGAAACTAACAATAACAGGCACTGTGTCAACGATCCTTTATTTCTCATACACTTTCATCATTGTCTTCATGTTCTTTTTGGCAACTGGTAATTTTTACTATGTTGTAAATTTCACACTATCAAACCATCGATTTGGTAACATAAGTTTAAATTCAGGGTATTCTTTCTCTTTTATTTGGGAATAATTAGATATAGTTGTATAAAAATGGAGGAGTGTTACTAAATAAATTTTTTTATTTGCTTGATCGTATATAATTTTAGGAGCAGTTGGTTTCTTGTCAGCATTCTTTTTCGTGGAAAAAATATACGCTTCTGTGAAAGTGGATTGACATAATCTTGAAAAACAAAGAATCGCTGCTGTAATGCAAGGAATGTTTATTCTGAAAAATTTTTCTGAAGTTTTTTTTTTTTTTAAGATAATTTCTTCTAAAATGTAAATCATGGTTTTAGGTTTTTCACCGAAATAACAGCAATGGGTGTGGGAATGAAATTGATTTTAAAAATTATATTTCATGAAATTAACATCTTTCTCTTATTCCTCTTCTGAATAAAAGCGAGAATTTGAATTGAATTTGTTGAAGAGTGCAATCTGAACACTTTTTGTGCTTTAGAAATGGCAGAATTAAACGATTTGTTGCCACTCTTTATAACTTCATGAAATTAGGACAGTTTTAATATATTTTCCTTTTTTTTTTCCCTTGCAACGTTTATTTTACATGCTACTATCATCTGTTACTTGTTGATAACATATGGGCTATTTTGTTTCTTTTGACATACAATTATGTACGTATCTATGGTTTGTACACTAGAAAAATTAACAAAAACAATCATTTGTAAATCGTAAAATGAATTTTTTTCATATTTTATTATTTATTGCTTTCGTTTTAATCTTTTTTTTCATGCTAGAAACACGAATACTGAGCAGTTAGATTCATGGACAAGGCAAAGTTCATCAAATAATCTAGAGATTGAAATTCATGATAAAATTAAAGTTTTAAAAATTGGCACTGTCTTTTACAAAAATATAAAAGTGATTTACTTCTAAAAATCATCTTATTCATTTCAGAGTTTGAATTCTTGAAAAAGTTGATTAATGAATAACAATGAGAGTATCCAATTGTTTGATTTAAGGGGTCAGATTTTTGCAGAAGAAAATTGACTTAATGTTCTTTGTCGCTCAAAAATCAGGAATACAGACTATGTAAATCTGTTCTGTTGCGGACTGTTGCTATAAACTGCTTCTATTTCTGTGTTATTTATGTATGTATGTATATGTTCACAGCTTTAGTCATTTGGATATCAGTAAGATATCTGCGTGTCTTAATATAGCGATATTCTCCAAACATGAATTTCAAGATAAAAGGAAAATAAGAATTTCAGAAGTGTGAGGAATTCGATCGAAGCTTGGACCATATTTGCTATTTATTATATTGCTGTTCCCCATTGTTTTCATTCTTTATATTTTTGCAGTTGGAGTTAATAAATCCCAGAGAAGTTATATGTGTTAAAGAATATATGTTAGATTTTTAAACTGTTGCATAGTGCGACATATACAACTATCAGTTCCAATGAATATTTGATTTTTTGTAATTTGAATTCTAATTTTGCGCAAAAGGAGGAGAAGAAGTCTTGTTTTCTTGTTGTTTGTAATATTATATTATATATCCGTAATTTTGTCATAAATATTTCATTCAAATATTGTTGTAAGTGTCTGGCATTCAACATTTTTTACAGGACAAAGATGGTCAAATGTTAATGTGATGATCTGAATGTTAATGAAAATATGTTCCGACAATTTTGGATTTATTTGTTCTAAACTCATCTCATACTTTCCAACTATTATCCTGCAGAACTGAAACTTCCAAACATCCTATAATTCACTACTTTAGAATTGCATATAATATTCTAGAAAATCCAAACTTGATAAGAAAAGTGATCTGTAGTTTGTTCATTTGAATTTGTATGATCCTTGCAAGATCTGCAGTTAACAATTGTAACCATAATGCTTATAATCTAAAAATGCGGTTAAATTAAAGAGTAACGAGAAGGATGAGTTGGCAATCAGTTCATTTTTTCCCCAGAATACTTAAGCCAAGAAAGGTTCGGAATTCAAAACAGAATTGAAGGCTTATGATCGAGAGGTATGTATACATGAAAGGATCCAATATGTTCTGGGAAAATTTACAAAAATGTTGCAGAATAAGGTGAAAAAATATATAGACTTATAAATTTATTCCAATATGATGGCATTAATTCAGTAAGAATAGTAATTTTCGACAATTCATTCAACTTACGTGTTATTTACCCTCAAATTAAAATATCGAGATAAAATTTTCGGAAAGATTCTCTATTTTGAAAATATTTTATAGTCAAGTTTTGGTCAAAACAGTTCTTCAGAAATTGAATTGTTTCAGTTAAATTAAATAATCGAGAAGGAATAATTTAGTATAAATTATTTAAAAAGCTTAAGACGACTGTAAAGATACACGCAGTGCAGAAATTTGCAAATAATTGGTGGGATGATTGAATCAGTCATTTACTTGACTTACATAATACATAGAGTGCGTAAACTTCGACTCATGCTTGATAACTATCGAAAGATAATAATTTCGTTGTGAATTCAGAAGTGATCCAGATTAGAAGGATGAGATACGTATCAACATCACTGTATGTATGGTCAATTATGAATTCAGTGTTGCTATTTCTTTTTATTTCGTTCCAAATTCAACATATATTCAAAATTTTTATCAAATTTTCAAATTGAAATAAATGAGTAATGTTAACAGATAATCCATTTTCATAAATTAACAGCAAAGATTGTGATTTTAAATTTTAGCTAGAATAAAAATCACCCTCATATTTCGCATTAAAATATCTCCGAGAACAATAAACGAGGATTTGTACTACGGGAAATCATAAAAATTATGATTGGAAAATATGCATTCGAGCATGTTTTTCATAAACGTTTGCCGTTACTTTTTCATCACGTGTCTTGTATGTCGTTTAAATTTCTTTCAAAAACGAATTATCCCTTGTGAAATTTCATTAACATTGAAGTTGACGAATTGTTTTTGATGTAAAATAATCACTGAATAGTTTTGGTAGTAATGCAATTTGATGAAGACGAAATATAGTGTCTTATTGAATGTATCTGTATGAGTTCGTATGCGTTTGAATTGTTTACACAGTAAGAAATCCTTATCAAGTACCATTTGCTTGGTAACTGATAAGACCATCCAATATATTAGAAAGGGAAGAAGAGAGAAACGTTTGCTATATTTGCACGGTGAAAAAGAATAATGTTTTGGCAATAAACGCTAAGCAGCAAAGTTTTCACTGAAATATAAATTGAGGCTAACCTAATTTAAATAAAATACTCCGGAATAAAAAAGATTGCATTTTATTTAAATATATAAACTTAAAAGCATTATTTATCTGCATTAATGCATTTAGGAATATGTCATGAAAAGTTTTTCAAAATTTGCCAAATCGGCGATTTTTTAGATTTTCTGCACCAAATACTTCTGATGAATACAATAAACAGTTTATTTTTATTACGATAATAACAGGATGATTATAGAAAAATGAAATTTCAAATATATTTGAAAATTTTGACACCAAACATGAATCACTTTTCTATTGTTTAAGTATAGCAGTATTCTAGCTGAGATATTTTAGTCCCATTTGTAATGTTCACAAGTAGAGTTATCGATTGACTATCTATTTCTTTCAGTATCGTAAATTTTTGGTGAATTACATCATTAAATGATGTGATGATTTCATCAGAAATAAACAGATACTAAGGACATCCAAAAAATATTATATCGAAAAAAGTAATAACTTTATTTGGAAGTTTATGGAAAAATTATTTCAAAAAAATAGGAAAAAATTTAGTTTTTTAAGATCATTTTCCTACAAAATGCAAACATTGGAGTGCAAAATAGCATGCATGAACAGAAAGCTGATATTTTTATTAGTTTTGTTATATTGTCCCTTCACCAACACAACAAGCAATGCTTCGCGAAATCTTATATTTCATCCATAACTCTTTTTACTTTACAGATCAAAAAACGCAGTCAATTTTAGAAGGTTTTTGATTATCTGTAGTTGAAGCGGTAGCTTGATCTGAATTTCGAGGATCCACAAGAAAACAGATTGGCACAATGAACTATCCTATCAATACTAGGTGATTTTGATTATAAAAATTAAATTGAGAACTATTTGATTAATAATAAATCTGTGAATTGATTTCAAGTACAAATTTTCTTGCAGATGCTATTCTTAATATTTTGCCCAGTGAATGACATAGTTGGAAATAACATGAGATTTTTTACTAGTTGTTTTAAAAAATTGTCAAATTTTCTGTGAAGATGAAAGAAATTATAAAAAGAACGAAGCAGAAAGCAACAGAATGAGAAGTAGTCGAATGTGATAAAATGATTCGGGAATGGAGAAGCGAGAGACTTTATCAGTGGTGATATGTAGCAGTTAATGGGAAAGGCGATAGATATCTATGGTGATTGATGATAATCGTTCCAGTACTACTGATAGGTTATCATTAACAATAATAACAAATAGATGCACACACGCATACACTCACCGATTACATTATGTAGACTTGATAAAGATAATTGTAGATTGACTGGTAAAATGGAAAGCGATTTTTTAAGATTACAGTAAACAGATGTTGCTGTCATCATAGAATGCCGATGGTGGATGACTTTTTTGGTATTTTAGTTTTGGCATGAAATTTTTTTTATAAATATAAAGATTTTAAATGCTGACGTTTCATTTCTTCAAATACATTTGACGAAATTTGTTTGACAGTTCAAAAATGGCATCAATCTAATATCTGAATCAAATGCTATCGAGAAAATTGAATGAAATAAAGATACTATTTTGGTCTAAATTTTGATCTAAAATTGATCAACAGATGACAAGAACAAAACAATCACAAAGCAATGAAAAAACGAAGAAGTGGATACTTAATTGCTGTGAATCAATAATGATCTCAATATTCATAATTCTCAATTTGCATCTTTTAAAATAATTCGTTTTTTTTTTAATTTCTTTTTTTTCGCTCGAAAAACACGAGTATAAAAGTTCCAACACTCATGTTTCGATGGCTCAAGAAATGAGAGCAATTCTATTGGTTACGGTAGCAAAGTCATCAAATCAAACTTCCCTCGCCTTCTGTCCTACCCCTCTTCATCATTCGTCGTCTTCACTACTTCTTCTCTCGATCATTTTGTCATCATTCAATCCTTCGGAAGTCTCCAACTAAAATTACTGTTTCATTTTTCTTACCTCGATTATTTCTCCATTACCTAATTATTTGATACTTCATAATTTTTAATTTTTCTCTTTTTAAATTTAGTTCTATATTATTTGTTTCCTAAGATTTTGTTATTTATATATTTGGAAAAAGTGAATCTATTAAAAAGATTTGGGAAATGAAATTTGTTGCACTAATGATGAAACCGATACAACTACCAGATACATAATCTCAATATCTGTAAATAGTTTTCGCTAGCAATGAAATCATAAATTATCATTTGCGGGTTTATTTAGTTTTGCTGGCAAGTTGATAAGATAAGGTTTCTTGTTCTGAGAGCTCAGTATTCAGAAATAAATGACAAACAATCAGAACTTCAAAACTTAAAATAAATCACTAACAATAAATTAGATGGAATTAACTTAATCACTAAGTTATATTACTATCTGATAGATGTATTGTTTTCATCATTAGATGATAAGATCAAAATTGGCTTATTTTAAAATGATTTAGCCAGACATCTAGTAAGAGAATTTCTTCAAGCACCAATAAGTTTCCCGAAAGATGTTGAATGATGCTTCGAGTTATTTTCAGATCGAGTTATTTGAAAAGCATTGAAGACGTTTCATTCCAAAATTCCTTTAATCATTCCTTTTATCGAATAAAACAGCTTCATTACATACTTGAGCTATTCAGAAAAGCATGCCAATATACTATTAGGTGTTCTAATGAACAAACAAACACGCAAAGGGACACAATCATTTTATTTAACAAGAGAAAAATATGTATTGTTAAGCATCTTAGGTTATTAACTAAAAAATTGTTCTGAGACGCTTAATTGTATTTCTTTCTTTTTTTGAGAAAACTATAAATTCCTAAAAAAGGGAACGAAATGGAGGCGAGCCAAACTTGGAATGGAATCGGAACATCGTCA
The DNA here is from genome assembly GCA_028564675.1 of Onchocerca lupi. Lineage (NCBI taxonomy): Eukaryota > Metazoa > Nematoda > Chromadorea > Rhabditida > Onchocercidae > Onchocerca > Onchocerca lupi. The sequence continues at coordinate 93,184 of JAOVVO010000077.1, read as the reverse complement.
TCCACGATGAAGGATATTGCTGTTGTTGCAGCGGGTCATTTGAGCTCATTTATGCAATTACCGCCAACTAATAATAATGATACCAATAAGGATAGTAGCACCAAGGATAGCAACGGAAATAAAAGCTTACTGACAATGCCAGCACCAAGCGCTATTAAAAGAGAAATCAGCTCAAGTTTAGGTATAAAAGTGCGATATTAGGATAAATGATTGCAAAAAAATGATTTACAGAAATATCGACTGTTATTTTAGAAACTTTATAATAATTTCTCAACATCACAGCATATAATCAGGCATATTTGAGAAGATTTAGTTTTCATATTATTTCATCTAAAAAACTACCCTTCACAAATGATGCCACTTCCAATTTTTTGATTTTTTTTAGTGGATTATAAGATTAGAAAATTTAACTTTCAAAATCCTAAAGACTTTTTCAGAAAATTTTGGAAACTTTTTCTTTTAGAAACAAATGTCATGCGTCGTCAGTCAGTTGTGGTAGAACCCAATGCGGTGGTTCCACATGATGGCTTAGCAGAAACGAAGTTCGATACTTCAAATTTTTCTTCTTTATTACCAAATCTCGTTCAGACTCCTGGTATGATTTTCATGTTCAAATGCTTCCGAATTTGTAGCTTATTTAAAACCACTTTAGTATAGATTTTAGTATAGTTTAAAATGCCATCTAGAATTTATTGTGACCTTTTTTGCGAACTTTTATTTAAACATTAGTCATTTGCTAATTCTCTTTGGATGGCTTTTCTCATGAAATTATATTACTTATATCTATTGCAGTGAACTACTATGACAGTAATATAAAAGAATTAGTAAATGAATCTCATGGAATTTTCAAACTTTCAGAATATAAATTATAAGAGAGATTAGGAAAATAATCTGTAGTTGATGACTTATACATGACCAATTTCTTTTTAAGATCATATTATGGTGTACCTAAAATATTTTACTTATTTAATAAAGAATAACATTCCAAAGTTTGTTTGATACAACTTAATCATATTCAAAATCGAATTACATCGTTTCGCCACAAATTTGGAATTATTTAATTTAGAATACAAAACAGTTTATCACTTTAATTATCCCATTTTTAGAATTATCAACAGCAATTCCCTGTCACCGTTATCCGGAGTACGACGCGAAATTTTGGATGGGTCAATCCGGGGTCAGCCTATATCCCAGTTGTTCAACAGCAGCTCTTGCTACACCACAATATTACTATGCCGGAATGCCATCACAAGCTTATCTTATGCAACAATCACTGAGTACTGAATTAATGCCCTCAACTGCTATACAAACATACAATACTGCCTCTGTTACAACACAGCTATCCAGGTTTTATAATTGAACTATTATAAAATTAATCAAATGAACTTTTGATTAATTATTAATTCAATTCTTTTGAAAGAAAATATTTTCTGAAAATTTCCTTCCAAAAAATCAATCAAATCAACTGCAATATGGAAAAAAATTTGAATGGAAAACTTGAAATTTCCACTACTTTAACTGCAATCCATAATTCTACAGTAATTAGAAACTGCGATTTTTCTTTTGCGTGAAATTGGTTATTTTGAGTTTAAAATTCCAATAGATCAAAAAAGGCTGCTGTTTTGGTTCGAATTCAGTCTGGAATCTTTTCAACTTTTTAGTAATTGCTGATTCCTTAATTAATTTTAGCAGTTATGATCCTTTTCGAATAAATGCTAATTATGATCCGCTTTCATCGTATCAATTACCGCAGAGAACTGGTGTGGATGGGAATCTTTGCGTTTTTCCTTCTCAGACAGTATGTCTTCAATTTCCCCAAGTTTAAAATTCTTTCAAATCCTTTGGAATAACAATATTTCTTTAGATCTTTCTGGAAAGCATTTGATATTCCAAGGAAACAAAAATCAAATGGTACTTTATTTCAGTGGTGTGTATATTCGAAGTTCCCAGAGATTCTAACTTTGAGCAAAATTTGGATCAATTTTTTTCATTCTCAATTTATGCAAAATATGTTCTTATCGAAAATGATTTTGTTCATACACACAATAATAAGGAATGATCTGAACGATTCTAGTTGAACGGAACGATTGCACATTCTGCGATGCAATCAGCGACAACATCAGCACAATGTCAACATTGTGGCATTTATGCCTCTGATATTGTATGCAGTGGTACTTCAATAATTTGCACCAAATGTGCATCCGATCTCATGATACACTACAGTAGTAGTAGATCGGAGATGTCACAGGTATATCCTAGAGCAGAATTTTTGAAGAAACATGCGGGATAAAATGCAACCTATAAATTCATAATGCTGATTCAAATATTGATACAACCGGATCGAGCGATCAGAAGAAATTGTTAAATAATTTAAGATCGATTTAGAACATAGTTAAGATTTCGCTAATTCAGTTGAAGTATATTGTTAAATAAGATGCCTTGAAACTAATCATTCTCTCCAGATTACAGTCATCGCGTTATTATCGGAATCAGTATATAATATCAACATATAATAATATAATAAGCCAATATTCTAATCATTACATTAACCAATTTAATCAGTCATTTATATTCAAATACATCTAAATATAAATGATTCATTAGAACTGATTAATGTAATAATTAGGATATTGGCTTAGGCAGACAGCCCTACTAGAAGAGAAAAAGTTTAACAAAAAATCTTCAGAATAAGAAGAAATTCAGATGAGAAGTTGGAATTTTTCTCTTAGCTAAGAAAATAGTACCAGAAGGTGCACTGAAATTTGCTGTCTTGCAGCATCTTGTTTCATATTCGCCATTCCTGAGCACATCTTGCGGAGTTGTGGAGAATAGCGACCAGGTATTGGTTAGTGGACAGCAGCAATCTACTCGGAGTAATTCTTCTGGCAATCGAAATCGACAACAGCAACGAAAAAATCAAGTAACGATGCATTAGTTTTAAAACCTTTACTCTCTGCTAACATCAACATATCAAAAATTAGAATATCCGGAAAGGCAAGTCTCATTTCCTAAGCTTCCTTTGATTCACAGAGTGTCGCTTTTTTAATGATCGAAAATCTCGACGTATCTATTCATTTTATAAAAATAATAGAAAGCAAATTTTACTTTCTTATTCGAATTATCCTGCATAAAATTCCAAAATATTTCTCAAATATTTCTGAGAAATTTTCCATTTCATATATTCCATGTAATATAAAATTATTTCATGAATAGAGTATAAAATTTTAGCCGCAGCATAATTCCCAACGAAGGCAGGGCTTAATTTGCGCAAACTGCCGAGGTACCAATACTACATTATGGAGAAGAGATGCTGATGGACATCCGGTATGCAAGTATGTTTTAATCATGAATTTTATTTGAGAACTTAAGATCTAATGTTGCAGTAATGACTTGTTGAGCTTTACTTCCATATGTTGAACACAAATTATTCGTAATATATTGAAGGTTTTATCATCTTTCGATTATTTTTTTTCTTTTAACTATCATTATTTAGTGCTTGCGGATTATATTATAAACTTCATCAAGTGCAGCGTCCAATATCAATGAAAAAAGAAGGAACTCTGCAAACACGAAAACGGAAGCAAAAGTCGGACGGTAATGGTATTCTACGACAATCAGCAACATCCAAAAAGTTGCTCAATCATCATAACAGAAATGGCCGTACATACGGAAATTCTTATTCCGGTTGGTTTCACTTATGAATTTCAAATTCTGAGATATCTGGTGAAGTGTTTTTAAGAAAATGATTCCCAATGTTAATGTAAAAAATAATCAATTTTTGTTGAAAATCAAACGAATCATTTCTCTACCATTTAAATTATATCATCAGAGGATAAAACTCCAGCAATTAATTCGGTCGGTTCTACCGCTGATGCAATTAGCGACTTAATTCATCCCTATAATGTTATTTCATCGGTCGGTTCAGTGAATGATAATCAATTGTATGCATGGAACACTGGAAATCAATATGACACATCTCAAGAAATTCCTCTTCCAGGTCTCTTCCCTCATTTAAGATATCATTTAAAAGTAAGCTATCGGAAAACATCTATGATATCTGTCTTCATTCCTCAGTTCTTTTCTACTTGCATAGAACTAATTCATCGTCTAAAAGATTTATATTCGAGTTGTACTGAGTTTTAATTTACAGGTTTGAATGAGAGTAATGCTTTGTCACAGTCACTATTCCCAACCAATCATTATGACACAGCATCTGAGACGGAAATAATTACAACTGTTGGCATACCAACTGAGGTTAATTGATTTTTCGATCTACTTTCTTTTAAGCATTAATTTTAGACCATATTTTGGTTCAGAAACTTTGTTTTTATGATCATATATTAAATGAACTTAATAAATCGTACAGACTAAATAATAAAATTCTGTAAATAATAATGGTTTATCGTTCAGGTAATTCGAAGAAGTGAGGAAGAAGAAACAGCAGCTGCGGTACATTCATTGCAAGTGCTCAAGGAAGAGTGCCTGGAATCAAACATTTTGGATGATAAGAAATGCAATTAATCATCGATCTAATTGTCTTGAAATTTGCAAGAACAATTATTGCTAGAGTAGAAAATATTTTCGAATAGTTGTTGGATGGAAAAACGCTTTATGTGAACTGATGTAATCGTAGCTTGCAAAAGTGATCATAGTTTCTTGATCAAATGATCAGAACTTTGATCAAAGTGATTAAAGTATATTTTTGAAACTTTAAACTTGCTAGATAGATACAAATAGAAGACACATGTTTTTCATTTCCTGATAATTAGTGGCAAGTAGGCAATTATACTTTTCCTGAAGCATAAAAGATATCTTAAGTGGAATTATTTAAAAATTTGTGTGAAAGAGAAGAAATATTGAGGAAAAAAAGAGTGATGGAATCGAGTTCCAAAAAAAAGAAGGCTTGAATCTATTGTTTGTTGAGTTTAATATAATTTCAATTTTAGTTTTTTAAAAAATTCATTTATCGATAATCTCGGATTGAACTGTCATGCTCATGAAGTGCAACTAATGTAAACTACAAGTATTTATTGTATAAGGTCCTCAAAGACCTGAGAATATTAAATATTTTTTGGGAATTTTGGCCTAATTGCTAATTTGTCACTAATTATTTGTAGTAATACGTTTTGATAATTAATCTTACTAAACAAATAGTGAAATATTCATATGTGATTACTTATTCCATTCATTTAAATTTGATCAATATTTAATCAATGATTATATCAAAGTATGAAATCTAATAGTTCTTTAATATTTCATTACAATTTGATTTATTTAGTAACTGTTTCCTCGACTTGTTAGCTTTTGTAATTCTTTCGTAATTTCTTTTGTAATTAGCACTATAACTATTCAGTTATCTTTGTCCAGTAACCCAGAATTTTTCCTATTCATTAAATATTTTTATTTCTAATTTGAAACGCAATATTAAATTGATATCAATCATATGTATCATGCAGTGAAATCAAAAAAAAAAAAAAAAAAAACTACTATTATTTTTGGCAGCAAAATGATGGCAGATCAATTTTTCAATAGTCACGATTTAATTCAAAATCTCAACTCTGATCAGTTGAATTGTTTCAGTTCAAATTTTCAATTTTGAATGCATATTTAATATGAAGTTCAAAATTTGCCAATATCACAGCGATAGGATACTGTAACGATAGGATACTTAAGAAAATCATTCTATTTCTGAAACAAAATCATCAGCGAAATCAATTTTTCTTGCTTCTTTTTCTTATTACATATTAGCTAACTTATTTTCCATTATATTTTAAACTTAGTTTACAGCGTAATGAATAATTGAGTTTAATTTCTTGCTGAAATTTTAATTTTCCTTCTCTACTTTCATCTAATTTATTTAAATAACTAGCTGTATCCAGCCACGCTCCTTATGGCCGTACAGCTACTCTATATAAATAAAAATGTCCATTCACTTACCTGTCATAGGTGTGGCAGGTAATAAAAAAGGTAGGTATATTTCTATATAAGAATACGCGACTATTCGAATGCAATACTTCAAAATTTCAAATTAATCGATTACTTACTGACCACTGACCATTATCTAGTAGTAAATCAGTGATTGGTTGATCTCACTTGTTTTGGCGAAAAACATGCTTGTTCCTATGGACAGGTGGAAAAAAAAACTGGGTATATCTATAAAGAAACATGTGCCTATTCGAATGCAACGTTGTGTCAAAATTCTGAAACAATCGATGAAGGCAACATTGTGTCTAAACCCACAACGAACATTTACATTTTTGTTTTGTATAACAAAGTAATGACAGACTGTACTAAAAGTCATGAAAACTTCAAATCATATATAGAGAGGTATAAATGTCGACTTGCTTTATCAATTTGACAGTAAAGAACCTGAAACGATTCGAAAATTTACATATTGATCGTAAATAATTTGATGCCACATCCATTTTCCCCATTGCATAAGATTATAGCGATGGATCATTTTAATCTTTTCCCATACTTTTTTCCTTTTCAGGTTTGACAATTTTGAATATTTATCGATTAAAATATCATTTACACATATGCGAATACATGTGCATATAAATCTTTAAATTTCATGTACATGAAAATAAATCTTTCAGAAATTTAAATGCATTTTCTAAACTTTTATAGTATGCCACTAAGACCAGCAAAACATTCGGCTTTTGAAACATTTTCAATTTAGATATTTTTGAGATATTGAAACGAGTATATCTCTTTCCCTGCACATTTTCATTCCGTCCCAAGAAAATCTATTCTTTTCACTCGAGAACTGGCTAAGTAATACTTCCTCTTCCTCTTCCTACTATTTCTTTCATGAAAATTCGAACATAAGTCATAAATTCATTGTGTTGCCACAAACTAAAGACTAAATGATTGACATGCCACTAGTTTCGTGCTTGTTTCGTGCTTGCGTGCTTGTACAAATTGTTGATTTTTTTAAATGAGATGAACATCATGTGATATTTGTTGAGACACGTGCAGAATCTTCATATTTTTATCGCAAGAGATCCTTTGTTTATAAATTTGCTTCATCGATAATAAATGCATTTTAATGGTGGATTATGTAAATGATTATTTGATCAAAGATCAATGATATTGAAATTGAAGCTTGCTGAGTGTAATATTTTTCACCTTTCTGCTAAGTAAAATGGATTTTTCGATGATTGATTTTGCAAAAATAAAAATAAAGAATTTACTGATTTCTTATTAGCACTAATATCATAACGGGAAAGAAACATGTCTCATACAAAGTTTGCTCAAAATTTAGTGAAATGGAAAATTTAAAAATTTTTCTTCTCAGTGATGCTTACTATTCCTTTCTGAATTTAATTCACATTGCTGTATCAAATACAGAATCTATCTTGTCCTAAAATGTTGCTGATGAATTCTTTGAGCAAAATTCATAAATATTCAGTTTCAACTTTCACATCTGTTCAATGTTTCAATGACTTTGCTTATCTTCATTATTTTCGTTCAGTAATCGTCTTTGATATATTTAACTTTTTACCTTTTATTTAAATTTCTTTAAATTCTACCATTTAAAAAAATATCGCAAGAAAGCACAGAGTTCTTGGTCTTTTCGAAATTCGGCAAATACTAAAAATGGTAGTATGCATTTCTGAATCAAGTCATATTGACGGTAAACAATGACACAAGTTCAAACATTTTCAGATATTAAGCGCTTGCACAAATAAAAGCCAATATGCTGACTTTTGTACTACCATCAATGGCTTTTGTCTCTCATTTACTTTCCGGATTTATCATTTAAGTATGTCGAATTTTCTGAAATATCTCAATGAGAACGAATGCCATACAGATTTTTGTTATTGCAAGGTGTTATCGTTTCATTTTCTATCTAATTGATCTCTTGCTCTGAATGAGAAATCATTTCCACATGAATTTTTTTTTATTGCATGAAGTTACAAAGTTACTACGGAAGGGAAGGAAAACCTTTTGATTTTTGTTATGCTATAATCAATATTCTGCTAATTATGTTCAGGCACTTGGACAATTGGCAAATTCTTCAAAATTGGGATTCGATCTGAAATTCTGGTGTTTCATAATCTTTTCATTCCTATTCCTTTCAGTTCGATTTTTCTCTGATCTGTTGATATCATTCAATCTGATCATCTCAACTGCAATTATGTTTGATTTACTGTGGTTAGAATTCTTGCCAATTTTCATTCCAAAGTCTCAGAATATCTCAAATCCTTATTTCCGTTTCCCAATATTTCTCTAGCTGATGTTTCCATCATATATATAAACAAAAATATTATCCATATCTGAGATAGATTCTAATCTAATTGTCTCGACAGCTTATGCCATTTTTTTAAAATCAGTGATAATGATTTCATTATATTCGTCACATGTTCAACATTTATTGTTAGTTGATGATTTCACTTTTCATTTATTATTATTTTGTTTAGTTAAGATTCCAATACATTTTGACTGGAGTTATTATGATCAAATCTGGAGTTATAATGGTCACTTATTAATCAGGAAAAAGTTTTGACTAAAGTTCTTCACAAAAAGAATTCTGCACGATTTCAGTCTTAATTCATTTTCTAGAATTTTCAATTTCTAAATAATCATTGATAGAAAAATTCAAATGGAACAGCAAGGACTGTACGTGATTTCACGATAGGAGAAAAAATACAGCTCAGTGCTCTGTCATTTTCTATTTAACTTAAAATTTGAATATAAAAGTTTATGAATGACACAATTTCACAGAAAATCTGTATATCATCGAGCCATTGATCAGCGAAATATAGCTTCCTCTACCAAAAAGCAACAATTTTTCGTCCTGCTATCAATGCATGTGTGAAATTAATAAGAAACGATAAATTTATTAGTTAAAAGTTGTTTTAGGCATCAAAAAATGGGTAATTGGTTATCTTTCTTATGATAAAAGATGGTAAACATACAAAGAAACTTTATTATTGCTAGTTGTACAACAGCTGATGTTTGTGCTAGATATATGCTCAAACATATATTCAAAATATTTAGAAATATTTTATAATTAGAAAAAGAATAATTAATGGTTTAAAGACTGATGGCAGTTTGCGATGAATTAGTGAAATACACCTTTATTCAGTGTACCTGATGATCGGCCAACTCCATACTCTGCAATTTAATGTATTTTTTTCTAATAGATAATTTAAAAAGGCTATTATTTGAACACTAGAAAATAATATAATTGTATTTGATAAATATTAAATGTTGATAATTAATCTAAGGATGTGATTTCAACATTTCCTATGGAAGAGAGAGTCGATCTCATGATTTCACATGCCTCAAATGCTAAGATGACCCAGTTATGTGACGGAAATTCTAACATGCTTAGATTTCATCCCTCGTTTATGTTTCACTAAACAAAAGTACTGTCTGGAGAGTGATAGGATTCTTCGAAAAAAATATGCCGCTTTCGCTATAATTTTCATTTCAAACTTTCTGTATGACTTTGGAGTAATTTATAACTCAAACCCCTTCGGAAAATGAATTCGGCTTATTGAATTTCTAAAATGTGCATTTTGAAATAATGAAACTGATTCATCGAAAATTTGAAAAATTATAAACTAGCCAAGTTTGTAGCTGGCACTTTTGCAGGTATCATTATTGTTGTGAACAGCGTTATTTTCAAATAATGATTTCAAATTGGATACTACTCCTGAAATCCGATCGTATAAGAAATAGCAAATGATCAATTTGACGCTCTGCTTAATCATAATGATAGCAATATAAATTGTATTTGGCTCATTTCCAAATGATATTTCTATGGCTCATTAAATACGGCAAAGCCCGTTCTAAAGTAAACCAATGCGATTTAGAATTTTGCGACTCTAATTGGATATAGAAAAGTAATTTTGTTCTATGCTCTCCGTTTTTCTCGCAAGTTCATCTATCGCAAATTTTGTTCAAAATAGACTTCTACTACAAATTTGAAATTTGTTCATATAAATAGCAAACTAATTTAATTTTTTGAACAAGAAATGCTGGAAATATTTTTTAGAAGTTCTGAAGAACTATCGAACTATAATATTTTAAATTGAAATTCATGATGTTGAATTTTAGTTTTAAAGAAGGACATATAACAAACCTTTTGTTGGCATTTCAGTCTCTTCAATTTTTGGCCGTGAAATTTTCTTGGGAATATTTGACATCTACAAATAAAAATATTTAGTGGTTATTTATTTTCATCCATTGCCAGTTCCTTTCAACTGAAGGTATGATGTAATGTCGAAAAGATTCAAACTTTGAAAATTGTAGATAATCTCGCATATTTCACCGCTTTATATCATAACAGAATTAAAAATCACTTCATTGTTCTTGTTGAATGCTTCTAGCTTGTCTGAGATTTTTCTGACATCATCCGATTTTTTCATTAAATCCTCTGATGCCAGATCTTTTGGTAGAATATTCTGAAACATTCAGATATTATTTTTATGATAACAAAACTATAGTAAAAGCTATGCTAAATAACGTGCGAACGACGAAACAAATTTGTCTTCTTTTTTAGAGAAATAATGATGATAGTGAAGTATAAGGATAGGAAAAGATTAGCATTCATACTTGCAAGCGAAACTTATTGTTCTCATAGAAGCCGTCGTCAACATCCTTACATCAGAATCAGAATCACCTAATCGTTTCTTATAGAGAATGCGATTATTGTTGCTCATTAGTTGCGCAATAGATTTGTAATTATCAAAATATACTGTTTAATTCATTAGCTGATGAATGCACAATCTAATCTTTATCATGAAGAAACAATTATCGCTTCTCAACCGATGAGTGCTTCAGGTATAAAAAAAAAAAAATTTGCAGAATCGGTCATAGTTTAGCACTCTCACAATATCATCAATAAAGTTTACCTTTGAATTAACATCATTATCATCTCGAAAATCATTCGTTGCAGTTGCAAGTGCATTATTATTGTGGCTGATGAATTTTTCGTTGGTTTGTTTTGCCAATGAACTGTATTGGACATCATTTGGCATCTCGCTGTCTGGTGATAAGGTTATTGAGGGACCATTATTCCTTGTTTTCGTCAACGTATTATTGGCAATGTTATCATTATTGTTACCAATATAGGTGGCACTACCTTCATTGTCATTATCATTGTTGATAACGCTATTGTTAGCAAAGCTGCTATTGAATTTATCATAATCATACGATATAAAATCGTGTTTGTATTGTTTACCAGCTTGTATTAGAGATTCATCGATTTCTGGAGCAATGTCATCCTGTAATTCAACTCGGACATCGTGCATTTCTTTGGTTTGATAGTCAGAAAGAAGCAGTTCTTGGACAGGCGAATGTGTTTTTCGCAAGCTCTCCTCTTCGCAAAGATTATTCTGATCGTAATATTCTGATTGCTGCCAATTTTCTACTCCAGAAATGATATGCTCTGCATGTGCTTCCACAGTATTTTTATTGCATCCACCTAGAGAAGTTCTCCTCTCTGGTTTCATCGGATAATCAGCATTGAGCCTCATTGATTCCATATGTAGATTTATCGAATAATCCTAAAAATTCTTTAAAAAGTAGCAAAAAAGACAATTATGGAAACTTTTTTGACGGACTGAAAGTTTTTAAGTTTAATATTTTGGCTCACCAGAAATCTGGAAAACAAAAAAGTTCAACAAAAAAAAGTTTAATAGAGTTTTTAATAGACTAATGACTAGAAAACTTTGAATTCCTCAAAATTGATGATAGCTATATAGAAAAGCTTACATGCTGATTAAATGGATCAGTGGCAGTAGCTGTAGCATTAGACATCTTTTCTAAATCATCCTCCTGAATTCCATCATCTGTAGTTTGCAATTCACCTGGAATTGCCATTTATCAATTTTCAAAGAAATGAGATGCTCAGAAAATTTACAAGGATATTTCGAACAATATTTGCAGTAGAAAAGAAGTATTCAGTGACAAAAATGGAAAAAGTAAAATAAAGATTACGGTATGATTTGCTTGCGTCAATATTGGATTTATTAGAAAAGCACATGGAGATATATCTGCACTAAACAGGATTTATATAACAGAATAAGATGTCGAAAACTAGAATTTTGGCTTTCCGTGGAGTAAATTAAAGTCAGAAGAATTTATTTCACAATGTTTCGTATTTGTTTAAAACCTTTTCCATAGGAGAGATGCTCCATAACTGATGCTTCTTCATCCATGTCTCACAAACAAGCTTTTCAATAGATATCCCTGCAAATCTTCCTTTTGGTTTGTAATAATTATCAGAAATGGGCAAAAATACAATATTCGAAACATAACAATAATATTATAGTTATTTCACTTATCTGAACTATATGTTACTAATTCTACGATGATGGTGCATTTCTGGATTTATACTCTGCTGTACCTACAAAACAGATTTTCAACTATTACAGTAGGCAATAAGACTTATTGATGATCAAAACAGGGTATCTTATCAAATTTCACCATTTAATGTCATCTGCAACTCAATTCTTTTTTAGGTGGACCATTACTGGCAAATATCAATCGGAGTAATAAAAATAAATTATTTAAGAAAGTTTATCTATACAATATCATTTGCTAATCTTCATCTTCTAGCTTTGGTCGAATTTCATTTTAATACAAGTTTTATCTTAACGGATCGATTCTCAATGTTTCAACTAAATGATATGATAAAGGAGGATCGATCAATTATTTTATAAGCGCTTTGAGTACTTTCCTTCTCAGAAAAACCTGAAAAGCAGAACTTTTAATGAAAATGTATTTCATTATTGATAAATAAATGAAGAAACAAATTCATGCAAAAAAATAAATTAAGATAATTTAAACTTTCCATCCATCTTGAATATCTATCGCTGAATAATTTTTAGTAAAAATGGGTTTTAGACTACAGAAGATAAGCTCACACATGTCCGATCTCAGTTTAGCTGGTTGAAATACTTTTGACCTCATTTTCACAGATACAAGGAGACAAAACAAAAATGTTCACGGATGTGAGTTGGAAATGAAACACAGGAAAATGTCAAAAAATACTTCAAATGGGAAAAAAGAAAAAGACACCGCGGTTTTACAGGAGAAGACATTGAAAAAATTATCACAAAAGAAAACCACCTTGGTAATATACGCTTCCAACATCTGAAATGGCTTGGACTATGTAAAAGGAATAGCTTATTACGCATTTTAAACATAGAACATAAATGAGAGTGTCAAAGAATCGAAAATTTAAATTAGATCATTTCCTTTCATTCGAAGATCTCTTCTGTTTATAAACTAAGACCCAGGTTATTCAATTTCATAAGTAAAGTTTGAAATTTTTGCGAAGTAAGAATACTTGGGAGAATGAAAATTTGAGAAATAAATGTTGATGGATGGGTGAGGGAAAATAATGTATGAATAAAAAAAGTAAAACATGGAAGAGAGTGCTAAATAAATGCCGAATTATCGTGGAAATGAATGATTGGTTAAGGAATTAATCAAGCCATTAAAAATATTCAGGCCTATATATATGCAGCGATGCAGAATGGACGGAACTTGTTAGATATCGCTGTCCACAATGATATTAATTAATGACTAATTAAGGAAAAAATCACTTTCAACCCGAGAAAATTTAAATTTTCATAAAGTCTTTCGAAAATTTTATAAAAAATTGTGCTCGACTACTATGGTGTAGGTAGAATTTTCGTAATACCATTTATTGTAGTTGCATAAAAATCATACTAAAAGATCAAATAAAAAAATTATAGTGATCAAAGATTAATTCAGAAAATGTAGTAAAATCAATGAGAATTGAGGAAAGAAAATATATTTTCCATCTATTTGACTTTTTCTCTTCGAAAAAAAAACGATACTTTCTCATAAGCTTCATAAAAAAAAAAACTTTTTTTTCGTAAAAAAGATATTTTGATGATTAATAACTTCTCAATCTCCTCATTAAAATATTTGGTCAGAACATTGTTCCCATTGAAATGGATCATTGCGATAAATATGGGAGATTGAAGCCTCCCGGATTATTAGTGAGAAGATCGAGAAGTTATCAATTATCAAATTCCGCCTGTTTTACAATTTCTCTCACTTTTCTAGTTTTTCGCTGTTAGAAATTTGATCACTGCTATAAACGGATTGGAATGTATTTTCTTAAATCATTTCGAATTTGAAACACTTTTGTGCATAACTCATATCAAAAAATTGGGCTAATTGCGTGATGGAATAACTACCGGAATGGCTGCCAGCCGAAATCGGTTAACTGCCGGAATAATTCATACTTTAACAAACAACAAATAGAACAACATAAGTTGGAAAGACATTGCATTCATACTGAAATGTATCAATGTGCATTTTAATCCATGCAAGGTAACACAGTCATTTCCTAGCACGCAACACGCATATTCACATACATGCAGGTGACATGCACTTGCATAATAACTGCAGTATCGAGTTGAATCATCTTTCTGTCTGTCACAATGAAAAGCAAATAGTTGTAACGATAAAAGATGGAAAGAATGCATTTATGATGTTTGCCTTATATTTCTATATAAACAATAAATAGCGGCAATTTGCAATGAATCATTTTTGATAATCATTCATAGTGTTGATAAGCGATGTAAATTTATTTAAAAATGATAAAAAAAAAGTGAGTAATGAAGCTATTTTTAATAAGACGCCATAATAAACACTCCAAGGATCACTGCAATGACCTTTGATCATTTCTGAAAGATTCTACATAGCGGCCAATTGCTCTCGTTAAAGTATGCATATTTCAGGCATATAATATCTATCTATATGAGAAAATCAATCTGTCTAAATGAAAAAAAAAAATCAAAAAAGAAGAATTAATAGGAAAGAATTGTCAATGAAAGCAGAAACTTCGAACCATTTAAGACTTCATAATCAGAAACTGAATGATAGATGAATTTTACACTTCTGTCTGAAGATCGCTTTCTAATTAAGCTTAACATGAAGTTCGACTCCTCTATCACGTAAAGGACTGTGCTAATACACAATGAAGAAGCTAGACCAATGCATTTGATTTTGAAAACTTCTAGTTTTTTACAAATCACTTCGAATTTTGGGTAACGTAATATTATTCACTTATGTTTCCAATTTTGGAAGCACATAAGTTTGATCCTAAGTTTGACAAGCGATGATATACGTGCAGGAATTGAAATATAAGAGAAATCTAAATAAAGACATTTAGCTGTTTGATGCTTTTGCTTGCAACTGCAGTTTGCATCTGGCGATGAATCATTGTATGAAGAGCCAGGAGTGACAAGGCATGTGCGAGGGAAAGGAGCACTGTCAGTGATTATTCGTCCCTCATTTCCATTTGTCTGTTCGATTTGAAATGCGATTAAATTAGATTTCATTGGGAAAAGGAAGGAAGACAGGAAGAAACGGTTGGAGTGGATATCGCATCATGACAGGAACATCAACCATCGGTAACTCACTGCCACCACACATGGGCAAAGCAAGATGAGCAACGGCTAAGCAAGCAAAATGTTCTTTGAACTCCACGAAAGCTGAGTACTCCTTCCCTCGACCTCCTTCATCTGATTCCCCGAAACACAGAGTTGTCGAACTTTGATTCTGAGATATTCGTGGTGTGGTTGAAGATTACTGGAGAAGCAAAATACAGCCCGGTAATTAATTCTCGGATCCATAAAATAGCAAAGAATCTCAAACTAACTCAAAAGTGCATTTAATATTTGTGTGTAGAAAAGTTTTTGAGAAACTTAAAATTAATTTCAAGCATTGAAAGAAGAAGCCATTTCAGTGTATAGCAAAGCGATTTTTGGGAATGTAACTTTCCTGCCCGAACTGTTGCAAAGAATGGGAAAATTATAGACAGAGTGTTGTGTATGAACATAGATCAGAATAATAAATGTAACAAATTTGGCTTTTAGATGCGAAAGGGAGACAAGAACGGTTGATAGCTGCTGATATTGCGGTGGGAATATCATCGGAATTTATGATTTTAAAAAGATAGGTGCTGCTATTGACATGCTGATAATGCTGATAATTTATTTGATTAGAGGGCTTGGATAAAGGGAATTGCTGAACTGAATAAGTGAGACCTTAGAATATTTGCTAAAAATGTAGTGGTAATAATTCTTTCCCACATTTATTTCCTTCTTGCTTTTTCTCATTTCTTTCCACTGCTTCTTCCAGTCATTTTGTGCTACCAGGCTTTGAAAGAGGATTCAAGAGCTGGGATGCTAAATCCCATGTGATAGGATAAGAGAAATATTAAATGATAATGATAGTGCATGTTCTTCTGTTGAGATTTCTCTCCATATGTTACAAAGTTATTCTAAGTCTGATTGCTACAGACAGGTATTTAATGTTTAAGCATAGCAATTTAGATGATATAAGAGAACAAAAACAAAAAATGAAATGAAAGACATTATTGGTTACAGTGATCCTATAATGTCCACTCACTCATTTTTTCCAGTCGCAGATGTGACAGGTAAAGAAATAAGTAAGTAAATCTACATAGAAACGCGCGCCTATTCGAATGCAATGCTGTGCCGAAATTTCAAAACAATCGATGAAGAACTTGCAACATTGTGTCTAAAGCCACAACGAACATTTACATTTTTATTTATATAAATTGTTTTGAATGAAAAGGGATATTCAAATTATAAAAAAGACTAAGAAACCAAAAAGGCCTGATAATCATTTATGAAACAACTGAACCGAAAGTAATAAATAATTGTAAAATTCAATTAAAAAGTTGAGTCAGGATAAGGATATTGCTGGCATTTTTTTTTAAATATCAAAATATAAGTGAGTAACATCCTGAATAGCAGTTCCGTTTCAGAATTTTGATGATGATTGATAGTAAATCAGTCATGTTCTATTCACACTGTTCCAATCTTAATTTGTTATGCTATTTATAAAGACATCTCATTAAAAATCAAACAGTTTGTATATCAGTGTTGTTGGCATTTCTCGGTTTATGACGATTTTTGCCTGATCAAAGAAACACAGAGTTTCTAACTGTTCTAATTTCAACAGTTCTTTTGTAAAAAACTTGAAAAAGATTTGCCTTTTTTAAATAATTTTTAAAGCGATTTAAAAATCTCTCAAATCTCGCCTTGGGAGATTTTTAAGAAAAAAATGAATATGAATTAGCGGAATAAACTTAGGATGAAATTTGACATAAGTTTTCACTAGCCTCATCTCGTGAAACTTATTTCAGTCAGAAATTTCAACAGTTCATCGTGCTACATAATAAACTATGACTGATCAGACATGTCAAGATGATGACTGACCATTTACGATGACACCACATTACTCCAATTTTCCATCAAGCATTGATGAAAAAATTTTCATTGGTTCAAGATGACCTTCATTATGTCATCTATCCTATTACCCGGTAACTCGATCAATCCATCAGGAAGGACCACCTGTCGTCTCTGCTGTCGCATTCCCCATATCCTACCTTTCCTTTCCATACCGATGAACACCTCTTTTCTAGGTAAACTATAATTTTCCGCAAATTTGATTCCCTTCTTCTTTCCTCAATGCGTCCTTTTTGTTTGACTGATTTACTCCATTAGATGACGAAAATTGTTTAACTGATATATTAATCCAAAAAATTTTCAAATAACTAAAGCCAGGACAAATGTTAAATAAATCATTTTATACAAATTCTAGATTCTGCGAAATACAAAGAAAAGAAAAAATAAATTTCGAAACAGAAAACTAGAATTTGAAAAAGCTGGAAAAATGATATCGTTCTTTCCAGGAATTGTTTTATGCTGCAAAAATGAACTTATTAACATTAAAAAATGAATGCAGTGAACGAATTCCAAAAAACAAAAGATGATTCTAATATGAAAATTAGAAAAAAAACCCCGATTTCGCGCATTTCTACAAGTAGTCATTTTTCTACTATTTTTGAATTTGACGCATTGTTTATAGAGAAAGATCGATTAGTAAAAATCCAAATATAGTAGTTTGGAGGTGAGAATAAAGTAGTAAATCACAGTAGTATTCTTATTAAATGCTTGTCATTCTAGTTCCGTCCAGCTCATCATTTTAAATATGGATCTTCTTTTCTCCTGTTTTATTACGTCATACTTGCTTCTTATTTAATTTCATTTCTCTTACAAAATTTGCCATAGATTTCCTCATTTCTGTTTTGTTGAAAATTCATTGGATTCGGAAGGGGATGAATCAGTTAAATAAAATTCCGCCCCTTCTCATATTTGACTCTAAGTTCATGCAATAGTCGGAATTGGCTTGCTAGATGAGTCCAGGCTGGCACCACCAAGCAAGCAGCAAAAAGCCATCCTAGCCATTTGTCGCAGTAGTCCCTTTCTTTTATCAATAATCAATGAATAAACAAGAGATTTTCTAGCAGATGGCTGAGTGAAATGGACCAAATTGACGGTATTATTACAAACGAAATAAAATTTACAAACTTTCTGAAAGAATTTATTTTCATGCTCATTGGTTCGATTACTCATATAATATGCTTCTTCCTGATTAGTGAAAGTGAAAAATCATCTGGAAAAATTGTTACTCACTTCCAATATATTACTTGTTGAATTCTCTAACATCCAATTATCTTACCTAAACTTCCCAAATTTAATTAATATTAATTGCTCTAGGTATTTTAAAATTTAGCAAACTAGAGTGATAAATTTTTGAAACAACTAATCTACCAATCTCGTATAAAAATGTTATAGTAATGCCATCTCCATTGCTTATTATTATATCATTTGCGACATTGATCCTTCATTCAGTACTTATTTTACTGTTTACGTAAGACGTGAATATCATAAGTTGTTATATAAGTTTTGAAATATTCTAAATTGTCTTCGAATCTTGCCAAGCTCAAGTTCTAAAACTTAATTAATGCTTCTGTTTTAATTTCGATGCTAAATTTCAACACAATGGTTGAAAAATTCAATACAATCCTTAGTTTCAAGGAAAAAAAAATCATTGGATATTCTAAAACCATTGCATTTTCTCCAGATTATAAAACTGATGAACTTGTTTTTCAGGATCAGATTGATAAGTTTGCTTTCAGGATCAAATTGATGAGTTTGTTTTCAGGATCACCATCTCTGATTTGGGAATATCAACAGTATTGTGAACTTATCCTTCTGTGTATTTACTTGTACTTCATGTAACTTACAGGCAATTATCGATTCATAGATATACCTTGTATAATTGAAAAATGATTATACAGCAAGCGATTATCTGATGATTGAGGATGTTAGCTGATGGAATTTATGGAAAATAAATTCTTTCTCTCAAAATAGAAAAATTGATTCTTCAGTGTTTCCTAAAGCATTGAAAAATTCATCATTTTCTGCATGCAAAACAACAGAAAATAAAAAAAAAAAATTCAAATCTTAAAATTAGAAACTAAATTAAGCCTTCGAGAATAAACAATTGAAAAAAAGTTCTTTATAATTTGTTCTTTGTGCAAAATAAACTGAAAAAATAAGTTACACAGTTTAATTCCCTAAAAAAAGGAATGGAATGCAATGGAGAAATTTGTATAATTTTACTGAAATGATGAATCGAATGAGAATTGATGATAATGGCAGATATCGACACATATATATATATATATGTGTAATAATGTTTGAAAGTAGTGATATGATGATAGGGACACAAAGGAGTGATTTGGTGATAAAGACACGACTATGAAAAATAATTCGGAAACTTCCACAAACAAACAAAGTTTTGGGTCAATGCAACAAGGATAGAGGCAATGAATAACGGGATGCATATGGAAAGGCATAATCAATTGTAGTATAGCAAAGATCAGTTTCGACAAGGATTTCATGACCTTCAAATCAAAAATAAATTATATTTCACCTCTCCTCTCTCACCCTTAGATTACCTAATTATTCTCCACATTCGATTGTCCAATAAAGATAGCGCATAGAAATGAGGGATGAGCAGATGGACTTTATTAAATTGAAAGAACTGGGAAAGAGTAAAGACGACATGAAATTTCAAGTCCCTTAACCTGAATATTACCTGGATTTTGTATAATTCCCGCTCTCGATCTTCACGATTAAATCGATTTTCGGTAACAAGAAAATAACATTTTTATAATTCAAGAAGTTATCATAATATGTTGTTAAGCTTGGTGCATCAGTTGGTTTTCTATTGCATAAAGAAAAGTTTCAAACCCAAACAAAATTAAAGATATTAAACTGAATTTGAAGATGTCGATAATTGCTGTATTCATCGTAATTAATTTAAGATTAAAATTGATCAGTTCATGCGATTAATACTTTTATTGTTATCAAGTTTACTTCGTTCCTTTATGTTCAAATTTTGGTTCAAGGTTAAGAAGGCGAAGATTGATCAGTATTTCTACTGACTCTTGCGGAAAATTAAAAAAAAAGTTATTTGGTTCATCTTCTAATACTCTTATATAATTAGACATTGCAGTTTTCGTCATGATTGAAAAATGCGATCTTGTCGTTCAACCTGCTGTTTACGAATCATAGAAAAATCACTCAGATTAGAAAAACATTTTCTGTTGTAAATTTGCATTCTTTAAACTCTGACGATGGGTATGTATTATTTGAATTATAGCATGAACGTGAGAAACCTTACGGTCATTATTAAATTTATTTTACCTGAAATCAACTGTAAACATGCAGTTTTTTGTTTTCTGTTCCGTAGAACAACGCAGTACAAAGCGTGTTTTCTTTTTTATTCGAAGCCTAAATAATATCAGCACCATTTTCTAACAATGACTTCAAAATTTAAAATTTTTTATTTTAAATTTCATTTTATTATTACTTTTTATTTTTGTTTATTAGTGAAGATTTTTGTGAAGTTATTTTCATACATATGCTGAATTAATTGGTTGGTTCAAGAAAATTTGTCAACTGAAAGAATCCAAAAAATTTAAAGTTAATTTAAAAATTTTTGATCACAAATAGCACTCTATTGATCTGATAGATGAAATTTCTTTATTGTTTTATTTGGTACTGGTACCTTATTCCAGAAATGAATCCTGACATTGTTAATTTGGATGCAAAACAGAGATGATAATAATTTTTCAATCAACAAAAATGTTTTTTCTTTTTCACAGTAATATCAATTAACTGATGACCGAACACATTTTTAAAAAATTGCACTGCCGACAAATCGCTGCCATTAAACTGCAATAAGATTCAATTATAATATCAGAATTGCATCCTGTGATAGTCATTCATTCTCCGGATCAACTTGAATGCAACTTTACTGTCAAGTACAAACTTGAAGTGGAACTCAAACAACCATTAATATTATTAGATAAGAATTTGCAATAAGAGCTTATTTGGAAATACTCTAAATGTAAATATAAATATAAAAGACGTCTCCCATCATTTGCACGATAAGAATAAATATCTATAAAATTATTAATTTGAGTTTTGCTTCTGTGAACATTTTTGGATTTCAACCAAAAAATAGAATTGTTATTTGATTAAGTTTTCACTTCACGCCTGTTTAATTTAATAGACTTTGGAATTTTAAAATTCTCTCAAAAATATTCTTTATAATAGAAACAAATACTTATTTGCTATTCTGTTATTAAGTTGTATTGGATCAAGAACTATCAGATAAATGAATATCAAATTTATAAATGAGGAAGGTGAGTTACTTTGAAAATAACTGAATACTGAATATGATCAAATCAAACGATTAAACATTCCATTGCATATCTGTTGTACTTTGATGATTTGTCCCACTGATGTGTGATAAGCTGAGATTTCTGCAATGCAACATATCAAATGTGGAAATTAGTGAAAATTCATCGACGAAACGAGCTGTAAGCTGCAAGGAAGAACTTGCTTCAACGCGAGAAAAGCGAATTCTGGCACAAATGATATGATAAGATAAAAAGATTATACCTGTTTTAGAAGAAAATAGATAAATAATCTTTTTATCCTAGCATGTCGTCAACTGTTTAAAATATGCAGAGTTTGTTTGTTTTTCTTTTTTTTTTTTTTTTTTTTGCACTGAAGCCAGTTTTTTCTTGCAGCTCATTTCTATCGATAAATTCTCACTATTTAAAAAAAATATTAAAAATTTTTTACATATTACAGGAAATGAATTGTTTGAATAGAAACAATGTGCCGTATGCATGAGCAATCAAAAATATCCAGCGAAATAATAAAAACACCAAAAAAAAGTCAAAAATAATCTGTGCAATCACGAAAGAATAAGAATGCGAGAATTTGGTCGATGTTGATCTTTATTTTACTGCATAATGGATTTAAATAACTATTTTATGCCTTTTCCCATTTGTTTTCTTTGGGTAGCACAGCGATGCTAGCGATTCTCACTAATTATTCATTTAACATCAACTTTATGTTTCTATCTTGCAATAAAATCTGATGTCTTGTTTTTCATCGATGATATTAATTTAGGAAATGTAGTTATGTTCTCTTATGATATTTCTTTTTATGGATAGCAAAATGAATTTAAGAAACTAATTGAACATTTTGTCGTTGAAAATGCTAAGGAACTAATTGAATCATTTTCATTTTACTTTTCATGGAATGCAGCAAGAATTTTGTAGTAAAAAAGAGAAAGTTAGCTGGAAGCAACTTTCAAGGGAGCTGGTTTTTTTGGCGATTACTCTGAAAAGACGTTATGATGTTAACAAAAACGTTGTAATTTTAACGATTCAGAATTAAATGATTAATGTTGAAACTAAATAAATTGATAAACAAGTAATGAAGTGTTCAATGTTATGGAAGAAGAAAAAAGTGAAAAAATATTTAGTTTTGATACCTAACTATTTTGATATATGAGTTTATGCTATTCTCTTCTTTGAATATTTTAGTTTGAAATTGTTTAAAGGGTAAAAAAAATTGGCATTTTATGTAAAATTTTAGAATATGAGTATTAAGCATGAAAATAGGAGAATTTGTTAAGCAAATTTAGAAGAACAAATTTAAAAAGTTCCAATTTCTTAATTCCACTTTTTTTTGGAAAGAAACTATATTAAAAATCAGATGTCGTATAAGACGTAAAGATGTAACCATAACGAGTAATGTTTTCTGAGAATGTTGTGGAGGAGTAAAAGTAACAAGCGTTGATTGGACTAATTGCGCCGCCACAATAAAGGGCGGCTTTTACACTTTCCATTTCTTTCTTCTCTTAATAAACTCATTTGAACTTTGATATTCGTTATCTTTGCTTTGTTTTCAAAATCTAAAATGATTTCTCGCACTTTTTTAAAATTTTATTCGTGAAATCATTTTTAAAGAACAAGAGATGTTTATCTATCCCCTGTTGTGATATTATTGAGAGTCTGCTCCATATGTTTCTTGAAAAGTACTGGTCAGTGCAGAAAGATGTCTATTTGAATTTTTTGTTTTAAATTGATTTTTTCAATGACACAGAAATTTTTCCGAATTTTCAAATATTGTAATACACAAAGAGAAATTTCTAATGAGATTTATATAGGACAGAATATTTGTGGTATGATATGATAATGCAGAAAGATTACTTTCAATTCTTTCTTATTTCCATTCTGTCCCATATTTTGCGGCTCTCTCATTTTAAGTCCATGCGAAATGGTTGTTTGCTCGAATGCTCAAAAATGGGCTTAAGAAAAACTGATAATTGAATTTAAAATTATAAAAGAACTTTAGGAGTAAAAGAATGCATGGTTTTCCAGAAGGAAGATGAAGTTTTTGCTTAATCCATTCTTTCATTCTCGTCGTATGCTACGGTTCCTTTTCCGATTTAATCATTTAAATTATCCGGGAAATCTGACAAATTGTAAAGATGTTTTCAGCAGCAGTAATATTTGGAAAACAAGAAGCCTGAATTTTCTAATTCGAGGAATGTTAATTTTTTCTATCATGTTTAGTTTCTACTATTGGCCATATGTTATTCGCCGGTTCAGGAAAATGTCTCGAATTTATGCAAATAAGCGAATATCATGAAGATTTATAGTCGGTAAATCTTGTTTCGGGATATACTAAAAGATGAAAAACCGTCCGTTTTACAGCTTTCTCCTGCATATTTCCATCTAAGTGAACTTGAGGCAAAAGTTTGATAATTGAATAAATCAATCGTGAGGAAAATTTTCAGGAGATTGCGAAGTGCAACAAAAATTTATTATGACTAGGAAGAGAACTCTGTAATAATCAACTTTTTCAATTTTTAATGGCCAAATTTAGAATAGTACTACTAAAGTTAAAGAAAAGACTGGACAACGGCATTATTCTATGCTGTAATGTGCAGAAACTTTGACAAACATGTGCTTGAAGTTTTAGTTCGGCATGAATGCAAATTACAAACAATTCAATAATATGAAAAGACTCTTTCTTTTCTAATCGCTTTTGACGCAAACGAAAATTCGCGAGCAGGACAACGACCTCGTACGTGAAGTATACATGCATATGTTCCGATAACGGTGACAAGAAAAATTTCAGCCATGGGTTTGAGATTTTTAGAAAGGTAGCCAGCATTGGATCGCTCACCGCAATTAATCAAAGCAGAAAAGAGAAGAGCGAAACTATCCAGTTTCCAGTGCTCTCGCCCGATTTTCTCCTATAATTTCTATTTCATTTATGTCAAAAGTGCGAATTTGTGAAGTTTTTCTTTTGGTAGACGGTGGCAATGCCAGTTACACCAAATTGTCGAATCTTACAAATGCATACCATCTTATTATTCCCAACCAAACCAACAAACCAACCAGCCGTCGAATAGCCGTATCATCATGCTTCGCTCCTTTTGCTCATTTAAATGAAATGATTAACGAACTGAACAAATTAAAAGCAATCATTTCCCTACTTTTACTTTAATTGAATTTCTGATAATGACGATATTTTTGACTTAGAAATAATCATCAATACAATTACTTGTAGTATCTCTGACTTCATTATTGCTCAAAAGAGATCAACTTATATTTGATATCTCACTGGTAATTGTTTAATTCCTACATATGATTTATTTATTTAAGTTATGCTATTAATACTGATCGAATCAAATTGTAAATCCTGATGAAATTAAAATTTTCATCAATTAATCTTTTCATCTGCCCTATTATTTCTCAAGCAATTCCTAAATACTTATCACTGTTATATCAATCGTTTATAAGTGGTTACTGTATTCCTTTTGATAATTCCTTAAGATCTTTCCTTAACCTTCTTATCGGTTTATTTACATGTATATTTCCATCGTGTTTTGCAGTACAAAATTTATTCATGAAATGCAATTATCTCATTACTTCTCATAATGCATTGAAAGAGAATGGTGATCCTTTACGGTTAAAATTTCTATCAACAGTTGTGTTTAATATTTAAATGCTGAAAAATTAATTTTCTAAAAGTCTTTTTTTGAAGGATATAAGGTACTCAGCAAAAAAAATTAAAGTTTTATGACTCTGCGATCATTATGCGCAAGTTGTTTAAGACCAAGTTTTTGAACAAAAACATTATTTTAAGCAAAACAAAGAATGAATTTTGTTGTTATTTTGGAATTATAAGTGCAATGTTCATCTAATTGTCTTCATTTAAAAAAAAAAAAAAAAAAAAAACCAAAATTCTTTGGTTGCAGATAAAATTTAACATGATCGTAATTTCTGACACATTCAAAATTCTTTGGGAATTACTATTTAATCAGTGGATAAGATTTTAGTAAAAATTTTTCCTTATAATCAAATTAGAATAATAGCAAAAAAGAGCTTCTGGTTTGTTCCATATGGAAAACAAATTACTGTGGAATTTTGCATCTGCAAGTCTTTTGATAATTTCATTTTACCTCAGCCATGTTCCTGCCAATTTAACAACTATTTTTTTTTAATATTACCTATGAATACTAAAGATCTCTCCTTACGACCAGTATCACTTCAACTGAGCTAATTAATATTTCATAACTCTTTAAAGTTTGATGTTGTTCATTTGATCGTCACTTATTATACTTGAGGATTTATTCGAATTATAGAATCGTAAAAACAATTGCGATTATTTGATAAATTTTGAAGATAAGTTTATCCAGATAATAAAAGATAAGGCAAATTCATCTTATTAAAGATCATAAAAAAGATAAAAGTTTGAAAATTGATATTTTTTATGTTTTATCTTTTCATTGAAAAATAAAAATGATGGTTAATTCAAGATCTTCAACTTGAGATTGGAAAAAACTAGTTGATGAGGAGGAAGAGGGATTTTTCATCCTTTTTGTTAATTAATGCATGTGATAATTAAAAGGAGTAATAATTCTTGAAACGTTATTTTTTTAAAATTAAAAATAAAAATAGTTCTTTTTCTAAATTTCTTTTTTGAAAAAAAAGCAATCAATAGTTATATTATCATAAACAAGATTGCCAATAAGAACTAATTGATGCTTTAAATTGATAATCATTTCTGTTTGATAGTAATTAATCTATACAGTGCGATGTTGGAAAGCCAGAAAAGAAATTGGAAAGTGAAGTGGAAAACTTTAATGATTAAAGAAAAGGATGAAAAATTGATTTCTGTTCTTTGCATCTGATTGCTTTCTACATTTAATTTTTTTTCAAGAAACATTTAATAATAGTCATTTTTAGCAAAAATTATCACTGTGATATTTTTTGAAGAACAATTAATGCGCCCATGTAAAAGTTTTTTGAACTTTAGTTTGTAATGATATCAGTCCGAAAATATTGACCAATGCTCTTCGACAATAATACTGATCAATTTTTTGCGCTGAATATAGAAATCAATGATTAAATAATCTCGAAAAGATAAGTCAGACTGCAGAATAAATCAGAGGGAAATAAAATTAATAAATTTGGAAAGATTTATTAGCAAAACATGCAAGGTAATTGAAAAGATGGTACTAACAACAGAACTTTTGGCATTTAATAGTTATTTTCATTTTTGTTTATTACTTTTAATTGCTTATTCCGCATTTGTGTCTTAATTGTCTTCTCCATCCCACTTTCTACATTTTCCTTCCACAATTTCAATCATAATTTGCTCTTTGCAGTCAAAGAAAAAAAATTTTTGCACAAAAATATTTTCATTCTTACAATTTATTATAAATATATATATATATATTCAACAAAGAATAATGATAAATTTCAGAAGTAAAACTTCAGAGGGTAAAAATGAAAATATAATTTTATTATAATTTTTCGATACTTATTTTACTGCACTTAAACGGTTTTTCATCGATAACTTAATGATTTAAAGATTTTACTTAACGAATTTGTATTTTATTTTCAGATTTATATTTCTTTTAATTTTTGTTGCAAATGAAATATTTCTTAAAGTTCAGTTGCTAGCATCTTCAATTTCTTTTTCAGTTAAAAGTTGTTCGAGCTATTATTGCAAAAATAAATGTGGGTGGTGTATATATTTTTCAATGTTTTGAAGCTGGAAATATTTCTTTTTTAAAAAAGCTTAATATTTCTTACTTTTTCCTCATAAGGCGGATTTTTCGCATTCGCTCACTTTTTCGTATTCCCAACGATTAATGGAATGGTTTTTCATAATTTATTACTTTTTTTGATATGGTCTTGCATTGCTCTATTCGTACATTTTTGCAGTTACTGAAATCAAAAAAATTGAAAGAAATACGAAATCAAAGTGCTTTATATTTGTTGAATTTTTTTCAGCAACTTCGGAATCATTGCTTTTACTTTAATTTTGATCGAGATTTCTACAAATGTAATGCATTGTATTATTAGTAATATGGTATAAAAAAACATCTTGAGCTGCCCAAAGAGAAAAAAGCAGCTTTCTTAAGCTGCAAAATTACGATTTCTTGATTCAGAAGATTTTTCAAATTCAGAACACTTCTTTCCTGAAAAGATATAATTATTTAGCTATAAAAATGTATCATATCGTGTTGTTTGTGCAGTAATTCACTGTTCTCATTTAAACTACATACCATGCATTGTTTTTCACATAATTTTAAGGACTTAATTTTTAAATTTTCTTTTATCTTCTAATATACTTCAGTAGGAATGTTAACCAGATCATTCACCTAAAATTAGCATAAAAATAAGAATAAATCGAGTTAGAATCTTTGCCAACTGAGCAATCTTTTAAGCTTGTTGGCAATTGCGAACATCCCTTAGGATTCTTGACGGCTCCTTCTCGTTCGAAATTAACATCACTGACAAAGTGAGAAAAATACTGCGAAGCACTTGTGAATGAATGAATTGAAATCATGAGCAATCAGAAAGCATAGAATCAATAGTACAATTGTGTAGCATCATCCATCTTAATCTAATCCAGTTTCTGGTTCGAAATGATCTTTGTATCAAAGACGAGAATTCCAATAAGGAGTTCAATTTAAAATGTTTAAAATCCAAGAAATGTTCGAATTTAAGAACGAAACTTTCAACGATTCTTGCGCTATTTACAAATACATCAAAGTTGTTTAGAAATTCATTTTTATCTGACAACAAAACATTCCACATATTTTAAGCTAGAAGTCAATTTCCTAATTGCTTTTCAAAACTTATCGTAAAAATTTTTATTCTTTATTTTTGTTGAAGACTCTGGACTTACTTTTTTGATTGACTCAATATGCCTTACCGAATGGCTCTCCCTCGTAACATTGTTCTTATTTTTTTAATAAATTTCAAGAATGAATCTCTCCCGCATTTTATCTGGCCATTCATCCAATTCTAAAATCCAGAACCTATCTTTGTATTCGTATTTTTGCTTATATGGCACAATTTCGTCATCTATATAACTTAACTTTCCACAGTTTTAAAATTCGAGAACCGAAAACGAATTATGACTTTATGCAATGCGTCATGCAAAAAGTTGCACGATTTTCATGATTTTACGACCGATGTTGATAAATTCACGATATTATTCGTGTTTCATTAATTATATAATGTCGCAGTGATAAAAATAATTTATCTGTAGCAATAAATATCAAAACGATGCGACAGATGTCCTATTCTTTCATTGATCAACTTCTCAATTACTGTAGCAATTTATAGCTGCACTCCATATCTTGTAATATGTGTTGCTAATCAAAAGTAACATTGATTTTTAAGAATCAGATTCCATGCTATTTGATTCATTTCCAGGGCAATCTCCACCTCTGATTTATTCTATATCTCATTCGTGTACTTAAATTCATTTTTATTTCATTTCATTTTTCTTTTTTTTTTTTGATGTTTATAGTTGTTATTTCAATTTTTGGTTTCGTTTAAAAATCGATCAAATCCGCTTCAGTAGCTGTTTGGATCTCTTGTTGGTTTATGACTTTAAAAGATTCATGAGTATTCATATTTAAGGTTTAGGGAGTTATTTGTTGATGACAAAACAAAAAAGATGCAAAATATAATTTCATGGAAGCAGCACTGCAGGTCATCAACGCCTCATTCACTTGCAGCACTTTTTATTTTATTCGTTGCAATAGCTTCGAAGGCGGTCACCGAAGGTCAAAACCATGGAATCCGTAAGCTTTTATCGATGATTATCCGTTTGATTACGATTCAATCAGCGAATATACTCACTGACTGCGTTTTAAATGCTAATTTTGAAGATATGAAAATTTTTAACGCTGACAACTTCAAATTGAACAGAAAACATTTTGCTGGCTTTGCCATCAAGTGCTACGTAATTATACAAATTCAAAAATATTTGAATCTAAGTTAAGAGATTTTTGAATCACATATGTGATCCACGTACTCAATAGAACTGAACAAAGCTTTCTTTCTTCTTTCTGTACGTAAGATTCCTAATGATTTTGATTAAGATTAAGCAGATATCAAAAATTATAAAATATCTTTGGTACTATAATTGTATAGTAGTAATAATATTATAACTAACACCGAAATTTTTTTTTGTTTTATTTTTTTGTATTTTTTGCTTTTTATAATGATTTGCAGAAAATAAGCTGTTCGATGAGACAGAGTTTAGTAATCCGAAATCATTTGATTACAACTTCGAAGATGATTTCAAAAAGTTGGCTGACAGAAACGATATATACGACGAATTAGTACCTTATTTGCCAACATTTATTTTGCATAAAAACGGCAAAAATGCTGGAAGAACAAGCGTATGTTCCTCTATATTTTACGGTAGTCGATTAATTAAGTGAATGGTGCAATAATTTAAGGATGTAGGATATAACAAATAATATTTTTATTGACACTAAATGCTTACAGTAATGAGCAGAATAGAAAAGTTGATGGACAAATAGCTTTCAGGTACCAATTATTACTCGTAAAATGCCAGCTTGGTCAACTCCTTTACCGAGACAAAAATATGTTGAACCTTACAAGCCATTTGCTAAATTTCCTTTCGAACGACCTGATCTAAGAAGAACTACAACACTAGTTGCTAAAAAACCAGTCAATCAAAGGTTAAATTTCTTTTTTTTGGGATTACTTTAAAATTTTCGAACAATTTAAAATGTTTTAATTAAAATTTGATATTTCTGATGAAAATTTTGTCAGCGAGATTAAAAATTCATAAATGAAATCATCAGATAATAAGACAAGTATAAAAAATACTAATAGTGATCCTCTGGATTGTCGCTTGTCTTGCCGTTGAAACCGCCTTGATTTTGGATAGGAATTGATTTATCACTGATATGATGCTGAAGAAACTGATCTGTTGAAGACGCCGATGTATTATGGATATAGGGATTGACTTCAAAAGGACTGAGAATTGCATATCCCAAAGCAGAAAAAAGCGTTCGCGCTGATTCGCTCAATGTTGCTGTCGATACTGATGATGTTCCTCCCAAAGTTCCCTTTTTTATATGGATCATCCTTAGGTTTGATAGTCGCCAGAGGTTCATACAAAAGACTGTTCGTTGTCGAACTTTTTGTAAAAAAGATAACTTTAACTTGGATTGACAGTTAGAGATTTACTTTGTGGTCGTGATGATTGATTGCGTTGCTTGACTAGTCGGATTCATTGAAATTTTATTCTCGTCCAATAAATGCAGAACAGAAATAGGAACCAAATTGAATTGTAGTTGAATCCTATCGCGAGTTAAGTTACTCGGCGTTTGGATATCGAGGAAACAGTTGAAATATTCGGGTAAGAATCTTTAAATCAGCAAAACTTTCTCTTTGAGTTTTTCCCACCGTTTTTTGGGATAGATTCACCGTATATCTGGCGCAGTGCCAAAACAGTACCGAAAACTATGAAAACAACCGTCTTATCCCATTTCGAATAAATGGGCTGATTACAGAGTACATTAAGGAAGCATAACATCAAGTAAATCGTTGACTAAATATCAGAAACAACAATTAAAAATTACAAAAATGATTGAATTAAAAAACTGATATCATGAATCTCTCGGAATTTCCCACAATCATGAAGACTATGGATAAGATCGAAATTCTCACGACCTTCACTTCTAGCAACATTCCTAACAATTGGCATCTTAACATTTCACACGGTGCCGATAATAACAAATCAAATCGGAAGATGTGAGAATTTTCATGTGTAGATAAATGACTCATTTGCCTGAGAATATTAGTAAATTCTTCTACACGAATCATTTAGGTTATTTCATTTTAATTGTACTATGAATATTTCGGTTTTTACCGACAAACAAAGAACTTAGGTAGTTAACAGCTGTTGTTTTTCCTTTTTTTTTCGAACTTTAAAGTTTTTCCAAAAAAAAGCTTTGAGTGTTTTCGGTAATAAAACCAGTGCACAGCAAAATAAATATCTATTCGTGCCAGCTATGTAGCCAATCTTCTGCACTCATATGGACTGTTCGAATTTTTGTGTTAAATGTTGTGGACAGTTAAATTCATTTTGGATTCGAAGTCATCATCTTATTAACAACAATCAGAAATAATCATTGATAATCAAGAAATTTAGAACTAATGATCCAAGAGTGTATGCCATAAAACTTGGAGATCTAGATTTCAGCAGATCTCCTGAACTTTTTCTACAGCGACAGTGATTACATACTATAATTGCACTATTGTAAATCATACTTGCACGGTATTTACCTATGTCACTGTGAATATTTCTCATTATTCACTTGACCGTTAAAAGTAAGGACTTAAGAAATTTAAGAAATACCGTTAATTACTAGCATTACACTCTCATGCCTAAAGCGATTTTTAGTCTGTGTTTCTTTGCAGCTCAAATATACGACATATAATTGAATTTCGTGATGATCTTCGACGAAATATTTAATCAGATTAGTTATTAAAATGTAGATATTATACCAGTGGATAACAACACATAAAATATAAACCGTTGTTTATACAATTTCAGACTGACGACACGTCGCAGAAGTACCACAACAGCGACAACGACAAAACGAACTACAACCAAATCCTTAAATTTCATAAAAGAAAAACTGCGGCAGCAGCAGCAGGAAAAACAAAGACAGCAGCATCAAGAACAACAGCGGCAGCGACAAAGACAACGGCAGCAGCAGCAGCAGCAGCGGCAACAACAACGACAAAAGCAACAGGAACAGCAGCGGCAGCAACAAAGGCAACGGCAGCAGCAGCAGCAGCAACAGCAGCAACAAAAACGAAAAGAACAAGAACAGCGACGACAACAACAACAACTACAGCAGCAGCAGCAGCGACAAGAAAAACGACGGCAGCAACAACAACATCAGCAGAATATTGGGCAGTCATCTCGACCTTTGTTGACTATAAATTAGGCCTATAATTAGTAGTCATAGAATTATTATCAAGAATAGTAATGATAGGCGAATATCAAGAAATATTCTAAGTTGCAGTAGTAGCTATGATTAAGATCAATGACCACAACAAAGCAACAATAAGCATCATCCATCATTTCTGAAATTGTTTTAGGAAAATGAAGTGTTTTTGCTATATTGCCTCATTTTTGAGCAAATACATTGATACTATTAGTGTAGTTAATTAATTAATATGCTATACGTCCGGAATTTTATTTTTCGTCTCAGCATTACTGTGTTAGGCATATTCAAAGGGCTTACCGATACTCAGTTCCTAATAGTCCAGTGATATCGATTCAGTAGTGAAAGGTGAATTGTGAGCCGAAGTACGACTAAGATTTAATCATGTTGGAAAGTGGTGTTTTGTCATTTTATCTTTGAGTTTTGTTATGAAATGAAAATTTCGACTTGGTTCTATCTTCTTTCATTTGCTTTCCTTGCATGGCAGTGATTTTTGCATATTTTAATTCATCTTACTAAATTTGCACGACGGATAATAATAATAAGGCCTTACGTAAATGAAGCTTATAAACCTTAAATTTCTTTAGCTTTATTAATTTTCACTAACTTCGCATTATATATATAAACACTGATCTTCGTTTAATCTTAATCACATTTAGGTGCTTGTTTAATCTTTGCTTCCGATCACTAGCATAATGCAAGAAAAGTTTATGGGACTTCTAGAGATGCATATCATTATCTTGAAAAATCGTTCCAAAGATTCCATAGATTTTGATGTGTAGTGAATTCGGTTTATCAGGATTACTTTGTTGTATTATAAGTACGGCAAGAAAATACCGCAGATCATCATAATGATAATTGAATAAGGCAAGAGATCGGGAAATTCCTGAAATCTAAATAAATTAAGATTATTCAATATATTTAGTGTATTGATCTTTTGGTTTTTTCATTTGCAATTTTAAACGTTTAAAATTTATCGGAATTTTTGGCTTTCAAGTGCATAATGAATAACGCCAAGATATTTCATTAGTGTGACTGAAAAAGAGTGAAGAGTGATTAGGAATACGATAACGAAATGAAAATATTCCTGTATAGTGACTTCATTTGGCAATTCTCAAAGTATATCTGAGAGATAGTCGAGGATAAGTTAACTTTAGGAATCATTGCAATGATCTCTTAAATGTGCTTATTTATATATTTTCTTGACAATAGTAATGATAGCAAAATTAGAAATCTTAGGACTTCAAATCGATTTATAATCATTTATTTTTCCCTCTCTTATTCTTTCCGAAAATGGAATTAATTGGCCTTATTAGAGTTCTTGATTAGTTGAACAATTTTCATTTTCTTTACTTTTTAAAACTTATATTGCAATTAATTAAAGTGAAGTAAAAATTCTGAAAAAATTTTTATATATGTATAGGCTGAACGATTTTGCACGACGTTTATCCGAATCGCGTTCATCCTTAGATGCAGCAATTATAAAATCTCAACTGGTGGAACAGTTTAACGGTAAAAAAAGTGTTAAAAATGATAACACTATTCGATCTATCCAATCACGTGTATCAGCTAAACCATTAATTATACATACCGGCAATGGACCATACTTGGGTTTGAAATATTTCGACTTTTTTCATTTTTGTTATCGAATACCATGAAATAAATTAAAGCCTGTTTCGATCTCAAAGTGGGAAAATATTCGTTAATCTTTAGTTCATGAACCATATTCGATAAGACATAATCAGTACATAATTAAAGCTTAATTCACGTGCTGTAACAATTTCCTGAATTTAGAACAATGCTTATTTTTAATTTATGGATGCAGGATAGAGAGAAATGATCATATTTTCAGGCCCAACATTCAACTGCAAAGTATTAACACCTGAAAACGATGGCCGGCCGTCATCAGTTAATGACGAAACATGTATTTTAAAACAACCTGGCGTATCGGCAGACGGCAAATGCCGTTGTACATATGTGGTTAGTTTCATTAATAAAAATTAATTTTATATTGATCCAACGCGAAGAAACAATGTCGGGAAAAATTAATAAAAATTTCGCTTCAGAAATTTCAAAAAAAATTAGTTAATTGCAGGTGTCGGATCGTGACAGTAATGGTTGCGCGCTAGGATTTTTATTTACT
Organism: Onchocerca lupi; assembly: GCA_028564675.1. NCBI lineage: Eukaryota > Metazoa > Nematoda > Chromadorea > Rhabditida > Onchocercidae > Onchocerca > Onchocerca lupi. The sequence goes on along the minus strand of JAOVVO010000077.1, from coordinate 58,473 downwards.
TGTTTACCGAAATAAATTAAAAGAAGCCAATCAATTGCGAATAATCAAATAAAAAAAAAAGAAATAATACCAAAATGTTGAAAAGATTTGAAAGTCATTAATTAGATCGTGACTGTAACAATGATGATATCCCAGTTTCTGCATTGATTTTTCTACGGATGCTGAAATCTCTTTTACCCAACGAGAAAGTTGCCTAAAAACTACCCAATTTCTGAAGAAGACTAATATTTTTACAGAGATCAGTAGAATATCGTATAATGTGCTAAATTTTGCGAAAAATTGGTGATTGATATCACTAAAAAGTTATTACCTGTGATATTTTTGAAGATGTAATACGATATTTTGCTTAATAAGGCCTATTAGATTTTTTCAGCTTTTATCGAAAGTTAATTCTAATTGTCAATTCATTATGATTTTCTGTGTAAAAATAAGGAGAAAATCTCGGTTCTAGCCTCTGCAATTGCTCAAAACTTAAAATTTGGAACAGTACTTTTAAGTATCATCAATTATGTTTCTTTTGAAATAGAGCTTTTGAGAATTGAGCAAATTAAATTTAAGAATCAAAAAGGTCATGCTAACAAAATGCCAGCGAAAATTACCGAAAATCATTGAGACTGAAACGCACTGAAAGCTTTTTTCACTTGTAATGGATATGCCTGATTTTGTCTTCTCGAAGAGTGCTTCAGTTCTCAGATGTTTCGGCAATATTTAAATAGTGTTTGAATAAGTATGTAAAGTTGATTCTTACATGATTATTGACAGATGATGAAATGTCGTAGACCTAATACAAATTTTGAAACAGCGCAAATTCTGATTCTCGATCATTGAGAAGATGCTTCATTGATTTTCCCATATTTTTTCACTGGTCAGATTCTTATTGTTTTAAAATTTGTTTACAGAAGTTTCGTCCTGTTTGTAAAAGTTTTCCGATAATACTTAAACAGTTATTCTCGTTGCTCAGCTATTGTGTTATTTCGAACCAAATTATTGAAAATAAATTATCCTGTTACATATTGTCCCTAATCTATTGGGATTCTAAATTTCAATTTCTTCTTTTCATCTTTCAATTCTCGTCTTTCGTTCATTTGTAAAAATTTTTGTCCAATAAATTTTATAAGACAGATGTAACGATATGAAGAATAAAGTTTACATATTCTTAGAGCAAATTTCTCGAGCAGACAAATTTGAAATCGAACCTAAAATGATATATCAAGCTGAATTGAATTTAGATTTGTAAAATAAAGCGTACTGGCTAGTTTGAATGTTATATACTCTTTGTTTCTCAAAATTAACAAATCATAAGTAATCTTCCACTATGCTTTCTATCGCTAGCAACTAAAAGCTAGGGATGTCTCATCTTATCAGTTAAAAGAAGTTTGAATAAAATAAAATTCGTAGCATTCAAATACTGAACTTCTTTGAATTTAGAATAATGAATAAATAATCAGATAAAACTTATAATACTCAAGAACACATGATATTAGCATAATTTATATAAAAAACAATATCACTTTACTAAAATTACATTTTACGTTTCAATTTTTCGATTCATATAGAATTCAATCGCGATAAAATTAATAACTGATAGTATTCGCTAGTTGAACCACATTATGTCCACCAAGAAAATATTGTTATATTCCAGCTAATAAAATATGAGTAGCTATAAAGATAAACTGTTTTTCAAACAAATTGTATACAGACATTACCAAGATAAATATTTCTTTTTTAAAAGCCAAGTTAAATTAAATATGTCACTATTTTGATTTCCCAGAAAACTGATCCTTGGTCACTTTGTTGCCTTATAAGCACTGTTCTCTAGAAACAGTAAATTATTTTGCAGAAGTAAGTAAATATTAATTAAACACAATAAAAGATTTGGGAAGAAATCCAGATATAATAGTGAAATGCACTACTGCTTCAAGTTCTTTCCATTTAAATTCACAGCTAATTCGATGCTTCAGAATTCCATGACATAAACTCCCCATAAAAATCTGCATCTCTCCGGCCTTTCTTAATGCTGACTGGCACCTGAAGGAAATCTATGAAAAATGAACGGTGCATTACAAGATGAGATTGAATACGATAAGCCTAATTAAATATTTCTGAAGAAATGCTAACAAAACGATGAATAAACATAAAAAGGAAGGTTGAAAATAGAGAAACATGTTTTCAAAAATAAGCAAAGTTCTTCCGAATAATTCTTTTGCTTTTGAAAATTATCCAAAACATCGTAAATACTACTGAATTTCGCAAATAATCCCTCATTATTCTCAACAAACCGTTTCTGGAACTTCTGCCTTTGTTACCAATATTCACTAACTTAAAATGAATTCTTAACTTACATAAATAAAGCATTTTTACGACAGATTAACAAATTGATAAATGGCTATCATAATGAATGCATGAAGCTTCTTTGGCAGATAATAGTACATCCGAACTTCTTGGGGTAAAAAATCATTTTTTCAGTCTTCATAATGTAATTTCACACGTTACTTAACATAGAAAGAAATTTATCAGCGAACTGTTCAGAACTCAACTTTCGATGATGAACCCAAAGATTTATTCTTATTGTCTTCAGTGAATGCATTTGAAATTCAACAAATTTATGAAGTGCATTACAGTTTTATCATTTAACAATAAAACATCAGAAACAAACATTAGATAAAAAAGCAAAAAAAAGTGATTATTGAACAAAAAAAAGAATTGCACCAAATAATAAAATAATTAGTTACAATAAAGGAGCTTCCGATGAATTCTAATAAGGAGCATATTGGTATCAGCAATGAGTATGGATAACATTTTTGCTCGAAAAATTAGAATCTAACATAAAATAAAATGTGCAATCCAGCAAAGCAACAAAAGTATAGATATTGTAAATTTATCAAACACAGAAAAAAAGTAAGAATTCGAGGTGAATTCGAAAGAATTAGAACGAAAATGCTTGAAAAATCCTGCTCTGCAATCTCCACAAAAACAATGGCCTTTTCTGCAAAAGACGCTATCAAAAAAAACTAGTGAAGTGAGTACCAATTCAATTTACAATACAAGATGAAACAATAACAATTAATTTACATTCATGACAAGAGATCTATTAAATATTTCGATTAATTCAGGGCTATTTTATTACCAATCAAATTTTAACAGTTTTAATATGTTCAGAATTAAATTTTAAAGTCATTTAACGAATAAAACATGTATTCCATATACAAAGTCTTCCTAAATCAAATGCACTCGCCAGTCTTGCCAATTTTGTTCTTTGTATAAGAAGTTGGGCTCAATATTGATAGACAGCTCACAACTGCAAACTGTAAATTATAAAAGATTGTAGTAAAAGGCTAGTTATTTATCACAAATGAATGTAAATTCTAATATTAAAATATGTGAATTAATTGGTTGATTCTATTAATTTCTGCAGCTTATCTAACAATGAGAAAAATAAGTTCTCCAAATTAACATGAACGGAAAACAGAAAGAAATTGGACTTGGAAAATAAAGGAAAGCAAAAGATTATTTTGCAGTAGAAAAATAATATTAGAGCTAATTACAGAAAAAGACCTTTCATTATTCATTGAAAAAAATCTTGAAAAGTAAACAGCAATAATATTGTCAGAAATTGTTAACAGCAAGATAAAGAATGAAACCAACAAATATATGCATATTCTGCAGTTAAAAGTTAAACTCACCAATCTAAATAACCAAAGCAAAATCTCTGAATTATATATCATTACTTTGCGGTTCTCCAAATTCGCATCGGCTAATAAAATATTGCACTAAGCCGTAGCCATCTATTTCGAAAGCTTCTGAAACAGCTAAACAAAATACTAAATGTTACGAAATCTCGAGCAATACTATACAGTCATATCAAATAAATTGCAATCATATAATTAATTGGTATGCACAAATGACTAACGACTTTAATTTCTCGCTTATTTTGATTTGAAATTCCTAAAAACCATGAAACGAAAATTTAATGAACTTACCCCTTACAGACACAACATGTGCTCTTGTCTCATCCTTTTCTAAATAAACTACTTTAATTGCACCATCAGGACATTGAACGACACCAGTAAATTCAACTTTTGGTTCGTAATCTAAACTTACCATAAATTTATCATATCATTATTGCGAAGACCACGAACAAAATTCCTTTTAATTAATTTTAGTGATAAAAAGTTGTCGACAGATTCTTAGAAAAATCATTTCTGAAGAATTAAGACTGTCAATATGAAAATGATTTTGAATGCGATAAATCTCAAACAGAAAAGATGAATGACACCAACAATTAATTGAAGAAAATAAAGTAATGATGATTCTAATTTCTAATTCTCCCTTGCCTTCAACTGAAATTCAAAAGAATTACAAAACGGAAATTCTAACAAAAGTTCACACTCTTATCCAGTAACATTATATTGACAGTTAAGAAAAAATAAACTTGACATCGGTTTTTTGAACATACTTCCTTTCAATAGATCGACCTGAAAATTATATTAAATACACTAAACATCACAAAATATAGTTTGTTAAAGTGATAATAAGTGATCTTCAACAGAATCTTTGCAAATAACAAACTATTTATTATTTTAAGTATTCAAAGAAAATGGATTCTCCATGTAAAATTTAGATAATCAACACTACTAGGATGATTTTGGACATCAAAACTAAAAGACACAATGAGAGATTAATACAACTACTAAAAAGAAATTATCTTTGACTTCACAGTTACCTTTGTTGAAGCTTCCTTCTCTTTCTGTTCCTTTTCATTCAGTAAAATAGCAATTTTTTCAATCGAATTGTTTTCATACTGCTCCTCAACCTCTGCCAACGACACATTACTTTTTTCAATAGCACCATTTTCTTTCAATTGATTATTCTTTTTTGCTTTACGTAGAAAGGCATCTAAGAAAGAATTTTCATACTAAAAAAAAAAAAAAAAATCAACTAAGACAAACAAAAAGCTCCCCAACGGAAAATATTATTCATAAAGAATTTGAATTCTTTGGATGATTAAAATTATAACTCCAGATTAAACTCTAAAATAATAAATAACAGACTCAAGGTTCACTTATCACGACGGAATTACAACCGTAATCATATACAAATAGACGGACCGCTTTTTTTCGCCGTTTCACTGCCTTCAGAAGCATCGGAATCCGCATCTTCATAAAGCCAAGCATTTTTCGCCTTTTTTGGTGACAATTCCTAAAATTTTAAGAATGATAAGCATGTTCTTAATTTTCCATACTAAAATCAATGCGAAAATTCTTCTAGTACATCCGAAATTTCTCGATGTTGCATTTCAGCTTGAACTAAAAATAGATTTGAATTCGTGATATTTCAATATAATTATAAAAGAAAGTAAACCTTTGCGAGTGATTTGCTTCGCTTATTTTTTGACGAGATTCCAATTTTAGTCGTTTTTGGCTTACTGTTTGCTGTTCGACACCTATTGAAACTACCCATTAAACGAATAGTTTCTTTACGAAGAATTATAAGAATTCACAAAAACAAATTTATGAACATAAATTTTTCAGCAAGGACCCTTAATCCAGTCACTTTCCGACAAATATAGGAAATGATTATTGATGTAACATGAAATAACAAGCAAAATTTTGATTATTTCTGAATTTCTTGAAAAAAAAGAAAAAAAAATTATCAGCTAAACTCCTCTCTTATGGAGAAAATAAAAAACTAAAAACCGACGTATTATCAAAATTACCTTCCGTGCTTAGAAACTTCTTCATAATCCTCGTCACTATCTTTGTCACTATTGCTCATAAGATTATCTTCATATAACTTCATCTTTTTTTTAGCTCGACCATTCAGTACCTCTGAGCATTCCGTGCCAGAAATTCGTCGTGATTTCTTATTTCCCTATAATGAATATCATTTGAAAATGATAAAATACAATACCAATTCACAAAAGAAAATACGTTTATGAACATAAGTGATAATCATATTTGAACAAATTATAGTTTATTTTCCGTTTTAACGAATCTTAGAACTCTTATGATTGATAGGACAGTAACATAAAAATACAAATGGATGAATATAGAATCTTAATATTCAGCTTCTCTTAAATCAGTAACAAAATACACTTCTTTGTTTCATTGCAAAAAAATTTACTTTAATTCGCAGTTTTATTCGCTTTCCACACTGTTTTCTTAGCTTCTTCCGTGCCAGAATTGCGTCTACTTTCTTCATTTCGCTCTGATGGTTTGCGATATATTCATCAAGAATTAATTGCGCTGTTTTTAGATTCTCCTCTGGTTCCCAGGAGTCCTCATCTGATCCATAACCTTTCCATCGTACCTAAAAGAAGGTATATGGGAAAAAAATAATTTGAAGATGGAACCGCATACTATTATCGATGTCAAATTATTTATTTTGAATTAAAATTTAAAAATTAAATTGACTGAATTAAAAAAAAAAATTCAAAACTTCGAATTTTTTGAATTTTTGGCATTCTTTTTTTAAGATGCGGAGTATTCTAAATTGCTACCTGATATTTCACTTCTCCATCTATTACTGCGACATTCAAGATGCGATCCACTTCGAATTCATCATCATCCAATTCTTCATCCTCGTCGCCGTCTTCACATATGTCTTCATTTTTTGTATCGTTTTTATTTATTTCATTCATTTTTGAATCTTCCTCAATGGAATCAATCTTAAATAATAATCTTACAATGGCATATCTATATTAGAAATAATGAGTACACATGTATACGATAGAATTTTTAATAAAATTTAAAAAGAATAAAGAAATACATACTTGCGTGGAATCACTATTCATTACTTGTTCATTGATTTGATGAGCTAATTTTATCTTAAAATACACAGATTTATGCAACTGTATGTAATTACGAACTTTTATTTCTCGAGATCGCACATCCCTAACAACATAACATAAATCTATTATTTAATATACTATGTGGATTAAAAGAAAGGGAAGATGAAATATATATATCCTAATTGTAAAAATTAGAAATATATGAATACTTAGCAAGTATAAAAAGAGAATAAGACAAGCTAAGCTAGTCAGATATTCTTTACTGTATTAATGCGGTTCGCCCTATACTTATCATTTATCGATGCTAACTATACCATTGCAATTTTTTCTTTTTATTTCGTCGTCATCTGGCTAAATCACTCACATATCCTTAATAAATGACTTAATTTGTTTGTCCACTTATTATGTTTCCCAATTTTTATCAGTATGTATACTGTCATATGCTCAATATCTTTTCGTCACTTTCAAAAAATCAGCGTACAAACTTTTCCAATCCCTAAATTATGCTCCTGTAAATCATACAGAATTCTCCTGCCTGATTTATTTCGTCCTTTTTTAACTCTCACTTCCTAAATTATATAATTTTTTAAAGTTTGTAAGCTGATTTATTCAGTTTCGATTCTTTTGGTAAAAATAATATTAGTGACACTATTAAATACAGAAAATATACGAATACTGAAGAGATTCAATATGGACGAAATTTCAAGAGAAAAGATTAAACAATAACTGTTCGAAATAGATAATATGAAATTATGTGAAAAATGTGGAAAGTCATTTATAGAGATGTTACGACTGATGGATAAGGAACAGAAAAGTTTTCAAGAACTATTAATTGTTAACCAAAATTTCAACCATTATTTAAAAAGAAAAGAAAAATCGCTGGAGTGGACTATTATAAAGCACTGAATTAGAAAGATGATATAAACGCCTTACAGTAATGTTGATAGTAATGATTCTCTAATAATTAATTAAAAATCAAACTAAGTGCGAAGTGACACTGTCGAGCAGTAAACATAAACAGTCTAAATGATTCAGTGTTGCACAGTAATTGTTCGTTATACTCCAAAAGAGTTGGAAGGATTGCTCACAAAACAAACTGCATGTGTCTTACATATCGATCAACTATTTTACTTCAAACAATTGGTAGAAGTACTAAGAACAGAAACACTGTATTAATGTAAGTTGAGAACGGTTCAGGCTTGTTCGCAATGAAAAAGGATGGAACAACGATTAGTCGACTGGCAAGTTGTGAAAACAGATCACTGCAAGTTGATTATTTGAAAACCATTGACGAGGCGGCTGAAAGAATAAACTGATTGTAATTAAGATATAATTCTTTACAAAAAAGACAGAAGAATTGATACTTCGGTATAAAGCCAAGCATTAAGCAATGATAAAATCTTCAAATAATAATATCACGAATGTAATGAAATTATTAATCATCTTCTCACTGATTGCAGTAAGACGGCATAAATCAATTGTGTATTTGATACAAATCAAAATTCATCACAGATATGGATAAAACAATTGCTTTGTATGATAATAGCATCAGTTAGAGAAAATTTGAAAGGAGTAAATTTTCTTTGTTCCATTATTGTACTATTCATCTAATTCATTTCCAGATGTCCCAAATATTTTGCTGTTGTAGCAGTTACTGCTTTTATCACGACGAGAATTCGGATCCTTTTGTACAATCTGTCTACCCGGTTATTATAAGTTTTTCAGTCAAATTTGAGCAAGTATAATTCGGGTGGAAACAAGGCATCCACAGAAAAAGTACCTAGTTAGGAACACATGCTTTTTTTATGAATGGTGTTTTGTTTTCTTTCGAATAAATAAATATATGATAATGTACTATTAAAATTAGGTGAGTTACTGTTACTTCTTTCCGCATCTTCCCGACCCATATATTTTAAAGAGATGCTAGAGCTAGGCGCTTTTGTCGCAGAATTATCAACCGTCAATGCATTGCATTGGACACAAATAAATATTTGAGTAGTGGATGTCTCTCTTCAACTTGCACTGATCGTATCTTTCGAATTACTATGCCTAATTGAGATCAAAACCTTACAGTAAACAGCAATCTTGAGCCTTGAACTCTAACCCAAATAATATACAACACCCTGGTACCAAATATCGATTACCTTAGAAATGAACATGCGTTCGCTTTTTGGCGCGTATAAATTTTGAAGATCGTTTTCCGCCACAGGAAGTCATACACGAAAAGAAAAGAGCATGGTGATCTAGGAGAGACACGATGGGGGAGGGAGGGAGAGAGAGAGGACATTCTATGATAACAATGCTGGTCAGAAATGGAAGATAATCCGTAACTTTGGTCTCTTTCACGTTGTGAGTGTGATAACACACTGATAACGTTATCACGCCGGTAATGCATAGAGTATTAGTTGCTTCATTCATGAAACATTAGTGAGTTAATGTGAAAAGTTATCAACGAGATTTCGTGTGCTATTTTGTGTGCTGCACAAATTGATAATATTCAATGATTAAAGTTTTTCTAATGCGAAGGGACAGGTAGAATTTTCGCATTTCATATCTAAAAAATAAATTAGGACGACTGAGAGATGTGACATTTAAAACATCCATTTTTCTCATATGAAAAATTAACATATGATTCCATATCAGGCAAGAGAAGATTGTTGAACAATACCGGATGGCATGTAAGAGAAAACGGACACTGAGATGAGGGGAGTGAAAGAAGCTCTGGATGATAAGAATCCAGTTCATGCTAAAAGATCGAAAAGATGTGAAAGTTTTCGATATAAGTGAAACTCATCCCCTCTCCTTATCCTTACTTCATCTTAACTTTTCTTCAAGTACTAAGACTCTGTAGTCGTAATGATTTCGCATATTTAACTTCCATTTGTTGTTTGAAAGTAAACTTGACTTTTTCTCATGAGTTTTTAAAATAAAAGATTTTTATTGAGAAAGAAGCTAGTATTTTGAGCAGCTGGAAATAAATTAACGATTTGGAAAAATGATGCAAAATTTACATAATCATTAGCAGAAATTTACTGGTGTAACTTTACGATCCGGAAATGATCAAGTTCTTCAGCAACAGATTCCACCAGAAGACACCAAAGAAAGTCTTTTGTGAATCATATACAATAATTTTAATTATGAGATTATTTGGTGATTGGACCAATTGTCACGACAAGAATATGAGATTTGAGGGAGCAAATTATAAAGTATATGAAGAAATAAAATTATAATTTTGTTTGAAGTTTGGGATTCATTTTAAATAAATCGTGTTCTATTTTTGATGCTAGAATGTAAAAGAAGCTAGCAAGAACTATTGGCAACAAACGTACAGTTAGAATAAATTTAATCATAAAGTTATTCTAAAGTAATTTCAATCCAGTTCTGTTGCATTTGTATTTCGATATTCGCTTATGAAATAATGACTGAATTTTAAAAATGGAGGCAAGAGATTTGAAAAATAAAACTAATCCCGTACTTTATAAATAACACAAGTGGAACTTATGGATGTTAGGGGATATTTGAATTACTGGCATAAGAACAATAATCTTTACTTGAGAAGTTTTGATTGACAGAGAATGTGGATATCATAGTTCAAGTTCACTAATTTCTTCTCGACCTTAAATTAAGAAGGAAAAAGATACAAGATATAATGACGTGCTTGAACAACTTTTATATCATTTGACGCAAAATGCCACGTACTGACTTTGTTTCTGACCCGGAAATTTGATCACAAAAGAAAAGACAAAAAGATAAGACAGTTGTAAGTTCCTTCACTACCAGTTTGAACATGTAAATTATGTACAAGAAAACAATGCTTTAGTTTTGAGAAATTCCAAGCAACAATTTTTATTAGTTAATAGCAAACGAATTAATTAAAGTAATCATTCCTAACAGAGATAATTTTAGTTGATCAAAGTATTCGAGACAATTATATTAAACGAAGCTGACGAATACCTGCCATTCCTATATTTCAATTCCTCTGCTATTGATGGTACGGACTAAACAAAATTCAAAGAATGCACTGGCTTGATTTTAGGAATTGAAATGATTCCAAGTAATAATTATTTGATTCATTAAGATTCAAATATTCTTGGATATAGTTTTCATGAAAATTAATTAAATTTTGTCGGAAAAGCCGAAATAATTTTACATAAGTATGTTCAAATAATCAAAGTACTAGATTGGAAAAAAAAGAAAATTCCCATGACTCATCACCTGAAATGAATATAAATGAATGTTACGACTTGATATCTATTCTCATCCTTATCTCCGATTCCCCAGCTTTATATCTTCAATGGTAGAAAAGAGGACTAATTCACGTATCTATAATTTTCATCTTTATTTCTCATCTTTGTTGAGATTTTCCAGCTTTAATAGTAAAAAATTGCAGATCCATGTAAATGTTCCGGTCTTATGATCACGCCCATGAGTAGTGTCTGGAATATTGTAAAAACTCCACGATAAAAAGATATTTTGTTTTCATAACGGATTCACTGGACCTATAGAATTCTTCAAATCGGTTTTGCACTGCAATTCTTTCGTTATTTCAGTACTCTTCTTGACAACTGGAAAAGCAGTGCATTTCAACTCACCTTCAATCGTACATTAAACCTTATCAGTTTCCAACTCCAAATAATCCCAAATAAATTCCTTTATCTATAAAACAAAGAATATTCAAGCTATATCGACTGTGCCTTCGATATTCATCGATAAATTGTGTTGTTTCGTAGCTGTGGCAAAAAACTACGTCACAACAAAACCTCTATTACATTACAAATTCGTCTACACAATCAATCAATCTCAATTTCTCTAGACAAAAAAATTTCACGACAAATTTCTCTCAATTTGTCAAAATCTTGTTGACAATCGCATTCTTCTTTTTCAGTGCTTTTTGTTCTCAACTGCAAACTTTTACAATTTCGTGTCATTCATAGCAAAAGCGAGTACAGTTATTGCAGAAGAGCATTTTTGCGAAGATTTAATTGCTGTTCTATCCGTTTTTCTCTATCTAAAAGAGATTACTATGTTCAAAATGAGCCACTAATTGACCTTAGAAGCAATCCTTTTCAAATTTTGTATAAGTTGTGAAGATAAAAAAAGGGCACCGATTCGACAAAAAAAATCAGCTGATCATTTTCCATTTTTGTTTTAGTTCACAACCGTATTTCATTATATCATTCACTGACTACTTATGCGCAAATATCAGAATTAAGATATGCAAATGAAAGTTTTATTTTACGAATTTTGTAAGAAAATGTATCAGTCAATTGCAAATGTTGAAAGCGTTACTGAAAAGTCAACAGGCATTTTGTTTTCAACTTTATTTGGTGAGCGTTGTAGAGCGGTTCATTTATCGTTGCCGTATTTTTTTCAAAAGGAAGCAATATGAAAAGATCATCACGACGATGTAGAAGAACTGAAAATGGAAGCAGTTTTTCAACTGAAATAATGGTGTACTTATTTCAAAATTTATTCAAAATATCTCTTTGACTGTTAATTTGATCTTTATTCTCTACTCCTAACCTTAGTGCTATATTTGATGCAAACATGATGATTGGCTGGACTAAGAAGTTGAACAAGCAGTTGGGTGATATCATTAATTTCAGGTGACAGTAATTTTAAAGAAGCCTTTCGGTTTGAGAATTAACAAAGGTGATCTAAGGGTAGGTTTTTGGATCATGCAAAAAAAATCGCCTCTGAAAAGGTTCGAATGAAATTAATCATATGCAACAGAACTGATTCTTCTTTTCAATTTTGAGAATGTTTCAAGCAAAGAAATTTTAAAATCTTCATGCGCTTATAACATCTAATGAAAACAAAGATTGCCGTTTATTTGCCAGTTCAGAATTAGAAGTTTAAAAATAAACGGATGGATAAGCAAATAAGACAAGAAGAAAGTGAAAATGAAATGAGAGCCATTATTATCAAAATTAAATATCGCTTTATCATAGCCTATCAAACATCAACTGACACGGGAATCTCTCTACTTAGGTCTTTTATTTAGCTCTCTTTTGAATGAACCTAAAAGTAAGCAATGTCCTCTTATCGTCCTTTCCGAAGATAAATACTATGATTATTTTTTATAATTGTAATTATTTCTTATTATTTACACCTTTACTATCGCCAAGCATTCATCTCCATTGTTTTTATTAATCCATTCATCATATATTCTTTCTGCAAGTTACAGGTCATAGTTCATTTCTTCCTTTAATCACAAATTTTTGAAATGCAGGTGACATTAGTGGAGCCGTTCGGCTCATCAGTTGGACAAGTGGGCGTGGGTGATAAAATCATTGCAATAAATCGTAAAAAATTAAAAACGATTAAGGATCTGAATCAACAACTTTCTGAATCAGGAAAAGCACGTACCTTTTTTTGGAATTTACACAATTGTCATTTTTATGTATTTTTATTGAAGATGGAGCTAGTTGCCGTTTCAAGTTTCCTAACATTAAGTTAAATTTTCCAACGTACTTTCAACGAAGATAATCTGATTATTTTTAGTTTATTGTTACTTTCTTCGAAAAATGAAAGCAGTCTCGAATTTCTATTCTTCTAAATAAAATAATTAGTAAACTTACTACAGCAAGCAAACGTCACACTGATACGATGCAGTTTTTCATGTTGTAAACACATGCTTACTACCGTTGAAACACTAACTATTGAGAAGGGCAGCTCAATGAAGATATTGCGAGCTGTTGAAGTGTATATGGTACGAAACTTGTGATATTATACTTATTAAATGTTTACCAGTTTAAATAAGAATTCAAAGCGACTGCTGATATTCTGATATTTCTCATCTCCGTGAAAAATCACAGGAATGGATCATGACATTGTGAGATTTTATTCCAGAATATATTTTGTTCATTTAATAACAGCGAAGAGTTTCTAGGTACAAATTCGAATAGAGTCATTTCCGGATATGGATCTAGGCCAGGAACTTGGCCTGTCCGTGAAATACGATAATAAAGAACAATTGCAAGTAGCGAGTGTCATACCAGGAAGCTTGGCATCTGTACACCTTCGACCTGGCGATATTATTAAGTTCATTTCATACTTATTGAAGTTAATTATTAGATTTAGATCACTAGAAAGAAGTCTCATAAAAAAATTGATATTAGATTATCTGATTATTTAAATTATATGATAGAAGAAGTTTATCATTTTCCCATTAATAATAAACAACAAAACAAATCTGCTTAAATATATGTAGTTAAACAAAAAAAAAAAATCAATTATCCAAAGAGACTCAGCAGAATCTCTCATTTATTCTAATGAGATGTTGCTTTGTAAGAGATGCATTTTTGTAAAAGCTTTTAAATTTATTTCACTAAATGAACCTATAGGAACTGAAATGAAAGTTAAAATCAATAACAATAAATAATACTTTGGTAATTAATTAGTGTTGAAGTGAATTAAATGGGATAGAATTAAACGAAAAAGGATAAAAAAAAAATCAAGAAAAGAAAAAAAATAGAAAAAAATCAAGAAAAGAATTAATGGCAAGTAAATAATAATGAAATAATATGACAATAATTGCAGAAAAGTAAACGGTGAACGCATTACAAGTAAAACGATGTTAGCCTTCTGGATAAGGCATGGCTTCGATACTAAAAGACAAGTAAAATTGCAAATTTTGAATAGATTTGATTGGAGAAAATCTATTTTAATGCTTATATCTGACAAAGTTAATGCAACTACCTTCCATACGAGACAGAAGACAGTTACTATACTGATTTCATTCTGCAAAAGACTTCTAAGATTTTGACAAAATCAAATTGGACTTTAAGTAGAAGCATGTGAAATCTTCTATTCTTTTCCGAAATCAATCGAAAGAAGCAATATTTTTCCGTTAATTAGAATAAATTAGGGTTTCTTTTGATACTAAGCCTTAAGCAGCAAAAAAAATAAGCTTTTTAAAGGGAATGTTTGAAGTTTTAGATACAGATATTGATTCAGACGGGAGTTGAAGCCGATACGCATATTGAAATGCCTGAGGACGTACAACAAATAGCTCAGAAACAGGTCTAAAAATTCTACAAAATTGAAAAATTAAGTTACAATAGTTTTACAGGTAAGGGAATGTGAGACATCATAGACCAGAATTAAGAATTGACCCATTTTTTAATTACGGATAAGACCAAATTACTAGTTAGGTTTGATTCAAGTGAATGAATGAAAGAGTCATCGCCAAAATTAACAGTAAATCAACATTTGTCCATCAGATTTATTTGTTCATCTAATTGAACTAACAACTGGCGGAGTATTTATTTATAGCTAGCGATTTTGAAAAATATGAGATCAGAACCTGCGAAGAGCCTAATAAAACAAATCAGTTCTCCAGTCACAAAGCATATCACCATTTCTATCCAAGAACCAAAAGAAATGGAAATATGTAGCGACTACGACGAGACAATGCTCAAGCATGTCCAAAAAAGAAATGGAAATTGATGTGTGACAAAAATTATTCACATAATTGCAAGCTCTATGCAATAAATGAAATTGCACTTATAATAAGTAACCACAAGATTGCAGCGATTCAGTCTGTGAAACAGTGACGCTTCAAACATCCTCGATCCAATATGTAGAACTTCATTCAGTCATGACTTACACTCAGATTTCTTCCACCAAACGATATTTGAAGATGCACTGCTGTTGAAGCGCTTTTCTGAGGTCAAAGAACTTTCTGTAGTGCAGAATCTATGATTTTCTGATCGAACCCGAATCACATATTACAAGCACGGATAATAACAATCAAATATATTTTATTCGAAAACAAAAATAATAATATTTAACAATTTTTAAATAGGATTATGAATCCATTTCGATAATGGTCCATGCTCTCGCACAAGTTTGCATGTTGCACCATCTGGTACCAAACGTCCTTCTCCACGCATCTTCTCGTATTCATCTTTGTCCCATTTTGTGAAGCCCCATTTCCTTGATACCACAATAAGTTGACGTCCAGGGAACTTAAACTTCGCTCTTCGAAAAGCTTCTACTGCATGCTCTTCATGCTAAATATTGCCAGTTATCAGCTTCCTATTTTAAAGATATTGGCCAATTAAAGAATAATCTAAATATAATTCTCAGAAATATTCTCAGAAATATTTTCTGGAAAATTTCAACCAATTTCAAAAAATATTTCTGGGAATAGCTTATATTTAATGGAAGAATAAATCGTTGGATTCCGTTTTAAATCTGAATGTTATACGAAGTACCATTTATCTATTAATTCAATGCAAGAATCCTCATATGGGATTTCGCAGTAAAATTATTTGCAATAAGTAATAAATGTGTTACTTAACCGGAAATGTAATGTATTCTCCTAAATAATTATTAAATAATACGAACCTGTTCCTTGACTCGAACCGATATCAATATGTCACCAATATCAACTCGTGCAACTAAGCCTTGAGGTTTACCAAAAGCTCCTCGCATTCCAGTTTGCAAGCGATCAGCACCAGCACATGATAACATTTTATTAATACGTACAACATGATACGGGTGCTTACGTACGCGCATATGGAAACCGTCCTTACCACAGTTCTTTACCATGTACTTATTGGCACAAATACGAGCTGCCTGATAATGGAAACATTAAAATTAGGCACTTTGAGATATCATCAAGCAGATTTTTTTTTTTTTTTTTTTTTTTTTTTTTTTGCAATAACATTATCTCAAGCATTTCTGAAGGAAGATGGGAAATATTGAGATTCAATTTTCGTTTATTTTCAATAAAATATACCAGACAGAGAAGGATAAGGTTACTAAAATATGACTCCTAACAATCACCACTTATTCTGCTTTTCCTGGATACAAATTAAATATTCTTTTCCAAGGACAATTTATATGTTACGTATGAATTGGAAACGAGCAAAAATAAGTATTAACGAAATCAAACAAAAGAATAAGAATTCCTTGAAATTATATAAGAATTCAATTTTGCCTATTCTTTAAACAGTCTTCAAGGAAACTTCAAATTCAAGTTACAGCAGAGCATACCTCAAGCGCTTCCGATGAGAGATGTTCTCGTTCATTAGACATTAAGTGAACACATAGTGGGAATTCATCTACTGTAGCTTTCTTTTTGCCCAAATCAAAGATACGAATTTTTGGATCAGGAACTCCGCGACAGAATCGAGATTTGGGATATGGCTTGTTCTTGATATAACGATAACACCTTGCTGGCCGTCGTCCCATTTCCTAAAAACGTCAAATTTAATAAAGTGCTTGATAAGATGGAAAGTCGTGCAACCCGTTGTATCTAGCGTATCTAGCATTATATCTGCAATATATCGTATCTGTCTAGCAATTTTCCATGTCTCTTTTACTTATGACTAATTGCACACCGAAAAATGATGTATTTATGATAGTGGTAACCAATAACAGACCAATACACCCTCATACTCCGCAGAACCTCCGAAACCAAACTCACGCAGCGCCAACCTGATCCCACCTAAAACTAATCAACCAGTAGCAGAAGGAAGAAACACTTTGAACCGCAATTTGCCAAGCAGGACCGATACAACCTGTTGCAGCACTCTATCTCTCTTCTTTACAAACGTAAGACGTAAGAAAGTTTATTTTTTCTGGTCGAGAAAATTTACTCATGCTCTTGTTAGAGTCTTGATGAGTTACCTGACTTTCGAATTATAAGAAACTTAATTATTGAAAGGAAACTTGTTGGAATTAAATTTGGTTTTTTCAAGGATGTGATGGAAGTGAAATGAATGGCATTTTTATGGATAGAAGATGAAAACGATATAAAGATGTGCGAGGCAACGTTTATTTTCGTCTAAAATGACAATATCAGTAAGTCTTAAGATTTTGCCTACACATCGATGACATCAGAATCGAACCCATGGACAATGGAATAAGCCGCTAGAGTTTGATTTGACTCATCGATAAATTAAATGTTAAATGGTCGACTTGCAATCAACACTCAAGAATCGAAGAATGGGTAAAGAATCAAGTCGAGAATCAAGAATCGAGCTTTTTCATTGCGGTGAGATTTCCATATGCATATTTAGTTATAGGAGATATTAATGAAAAAGGCGAAAATGATTCTCTGATAGGAAATATTTTCGTTTGATTTTAATTTTCACTAATGCAAATTTTCCTCACCATTTCTCTTCTATTTTTTTGTATTCTAGAATTAAATGAAACATTGTAAATGGGAATTTATATATACCTTGTTCAAATATCCTATCTATAACAATTGTGACTTTAGAAAAGTTGAAAAATAATTAAATTAAGGAAACAGGATTGTCCAGAAAAATTTGGATTTATGGAACCTGTTCAACACTGCAGATCTATAAAGAGATTTTGAATAGAAGTTGAAATTTAGCATGAAGATTTGAAATATTTGCAAAGTTTCATTTTCTAAAATGTTCGAGAAAAAGTGGTTTGCAATGGTGAAATGGTCAAATCTGGGTCATCTTGAATTGGTTTGCAATGATCAAATCTGGGTCATCTTTCCGTAAATAGAGCGGTAAGGTTCCCGAGTATTTCACTTTATGTAGATAATCTTTAGATTTCATTTATATCTAATTTAATAAGATCACTGCAGTCAGTTTTGGCATCACTGATCGATCATATGATAAGCGGAATAATCCCAAATCATATAGATATAAAAAATGCATAGCATGACTAAGATCCGAACTAAAGCTTTAAACATAAAGTTTTTCGAAAGCGTTGTTCTTTATCGCGAGAACTTGATCACTTTCCAAAATTATCTTCGAATTTTTTTGTAATTTCAGTTGAACATTGCCCATTCATCAAGCATTAGTTCCAGAAATTTCATATTATATTACTTCTCTCATTCAAATTATGAACGATGAAATTTTGAATATGTAGAACAAAAACGAAATACCAAATTTATTAATGTACGACACCAACCTATGTATCAAAGCTTCATACAAGAATCTTATGTAAAATTATTAGTGGTGTTAACCAATCATAAACATAAATTAACTGAGAATAAGATCGATCCAGGTGAAATGTATTTGAATGTGTCATTATAGTTGTTGAAGTCACTGGAGCAATATAAATTCATGTGACTTTTATAAATATTTCATCGAGAAACTTTTGATTGATGCTTTATGTTGCTTCCATGTTTGTTCCCTGTGAAAAGTGAAACAGTCGTGAAAAATTAAATTTCTATTTACTTTTTTTTAGACCAGAATTTTTCAATTTTCTTCTTTCATGATGTGCAACTTGGTTGATTTTTTAGTAATTCAAATTATTAAATTATATTTCGTGTCTTGTTTATAGTGTTGTTGTTTGATGTTTCAAATATTCTCTAATTATTTTATCATGTATCTTTCCATATCTTTGCTTTCTGTTATTTATTACGCCAAAAGAGTTTTGTTCAATGATGAAAGTACAGAAATGAATTGAAAATTTGTTTTCAGATGCATGAATCCTTTATTATTTAACTGTGCCAAGACTGCGGTTTGTTTGAACATTTTCGTGTCCGGACAGGAAGTACCAAGGTTATCACATGAGCTGCTTTGAATATTCATTATTTAGTGATCTGGATGTTGCTATGATGTCATCACTTCTCATAGATTCTTATAGTGTTATGTTGTAACTGTGCAGCTGTGCAGGCTTTTAGTTACGGAATGAGAAAATCTTGTTTGTTGAACATCGTTCAAGTGTATAACATAGAACTAGATTTGAAGAGTATTTAATCCAAATAATACACTAAACTTCGACTTTATAGCGTCTATTTAATTCATTTTCATAAGATTTCAATGAATGTAATCCTTGCGATAGTTCAATTTGGTCCAACATTAGTGGTTGCTGCTCAATCTTCTAGCTGAATTATGGCTCCTTGAATTCATTAACTTATACAATTATAATTCATCTGGCTTGGAACTTTCGTCGCATTACTCCTTCTCTCCCAGATGTTGTCTGTTAGTAATCATTTCTTTGGAGTGAGGTATCTTGATTCAATAATCCAAAGATCCAATATTTCAACAAGAAAAAATTTTCTTACCACGTTTTACTCTTGCTATATTGCTACTTCCAAAGTAAAGGGTATAGTTTGCATTTGTTTTGGTCTGCAGCTCCAAGTCACATCCAATCTTTTTCCTTATTTTTATCCATTTTTAGTTAAAACCAGCTGGACCCAGCCACGCTTCGCGTGGGCGATCCAGCTAGTTTAATATGTTTAATTTCACAATATTTGAGGGGTACAATATTTTTTGTTGTTCCATTGTCTTTGTAGATGTAGAGATTGTTTGGTTATGTTAAAATTTGAAAGCAATCGGTGGAGAACTGGAGGTTTATCATTTGTAACAAAGAACATTTACATTTTTATTTATATAGATTGAAATTATCCTGAATGATAACCGTATAATTCTTAATTCAGATTATGTACTCTTATTTGCTATAGCACATTCGTTACCACTTCCTACTTATTGCAAGAAAAAGCCTTTTAAAATGGAGATCAGCCATAAAAAAACTGCTATTTAAAAAAACTGCAAAAAAAGACCGACAAGAGATATTCGACTTGGGAAGAAAGAGATAGAAATTCAGAAAGACCAGGAATTTATCAGATGTTCATTATGCCGATGAAAATGTGTTTGTGAGTTAATTTTTTTATATGCATATTTGAAGACTTTAGGAATTACATCTTCATATACTGCGCTTGAATTTCTGCACCCAGACTTTACTTAAAAATTTTTTAATACGTGATTTGGTGATATTTTTGGAAGAGGTTAAGTGTCATGTTTGTGATCTCGTCGCTTATCGTCCTGCAAGATTCCACGGGAAAGAGGGCAAAGAAGTGATTAAGTCTTCTTTTTTTTTTTTTTTTCGATCATTAAAAAATTAAGATGGCATTGTCTAATTAATATCATTGCAAGTAACGAATGTTATGAATGTAAAAAGATAATTGAATTAACTTTAAAAACAAACAAAACACCACACAAATATCATAAAATAATAAATAATTAGGCATTGATTTTTACAGGAATCGTGCTGATGTATAACTTTCAGCAGCATGTTAGGAAACCTATCAAAGCATTTATAGTGAGCGTGTTGAGTAGTAAAATCTTTGCAGTATGGATTTGGGAGAGAGAATTAAAACAATGAAATGCATATGCGAATATTAATTAAAAAAAAATTTAGTCAAACGCCCTATTTCCTAGTGAATGTTCCTTAACAATGTCGATAATGGTAGTTTAGTGAGTATGGGATAAAAGAAATGGCCGCGGATGCATATTTATATGCACGGCTAACATGAGAGAAAAAAAATAAACACAAGAAAGATCAAATAGAAGTGTGGACAGTATTCATTTTAAGAACTCAGAAATAATATAAACGAAAAAGCAATTCATAATAATCATGGAAAACAATAATTTCCAGAACAATAATGAAGAATGCGATTAATGTAGGAGGGGAAATAAGGATATTCTGTGCTGGTTAAAATAATTTCATAAAAAACATTCAGTATGACCTGTTTGATATATCTTTCAGCATAAATCAAATGGGGTTTTGCTTGAAAAGACTGTAATGAATCATTATACAAATAGCATTGGTTGAAAAAACAGTTCAGAAATGTGAAATTTGCATTTCAATAAATATTCTATCATTCAAACAGGAAAATTTTGACCCAAGGATTAATATTACTGCTACTGCTATTCAATTCAATTCAATCGGAAAAACAATCGAGAGACTTGCTCAAGAAGCAGTTTTAAATCACATACGAAATAGTAATAATAAATAATTTCAAGGTTAGCGCAAGAAGTTGTATTACGTATTCCATAAAAGATTTTAATAATGCCTTGCGTGATTAATTTTCAAAATTTCAGACGAAAGTTATTTTAGTAATTTTTTTTATTAAATAAATAATATTTATTCAATGCAATAAATATATCTACGTTACCAACTTTAAGTTATAAACTTTAAGTCTATAAACACTTCCGTCATTTCGAAAAACCAAATTTCGCAAGCCGCAACATTATTGATGTTATCAATCTTTTTACTGCCTGATGAGTTTCAGGAATCAGTTCTGCTCTAGTTTTAGTGAATCAAGCTTCTATACAGAATTAATCAAATTTTGAAATGTGACAATTTTGCCTTAAATTATGAGCGTAGAGAAATATTTCCATTATTTTCAAAATTTTAGAATAAAAAATACGATTTCAACCAGACGTCAGAGATAATAAATCCTTTCAATTTTTGAAGAAAATTAATCTTCGTAACAAAAGCATTGACGCTATGTTGTTCTAGGTATAGCAGAAGTTGCATTACCAACAATAGTAGAGATGGTAGCAATAAAAGGGTTAGAATGTAAAGCGGAGGAAGATGATTCGTCGATATTCTCTTCACTGATTGCTGTGACCAAAGACGACTCAGTCATGATATCGCGCATTATTTGCAAATGTCGTTGAACATTATGTATTGCAGACGAAAAAACTGGCACTACCTGGTCATCACTTTCATTGTTCATCTTCAAAAAGCAATAAAAACTTACCATTACTATTATTATTTAAATATTTTTATGTCACACTGTAAAAACCAGAATTTCGCTGACCTAATCTCTAAATATTTTAAAAATATAATCAAGTATTTACTTTCAAGAAAGTACGTAAAAAAATATATATATAATATATTTGTATAAGTTAATTTACAAAGATACTTCGGAAGAATTTAGAAGCTAACTGACGAACTAATAATCACCTTCATGATTCGTCGTGCGAATTCAAAAGCTGGATTACTGACTACGCCAAGAAGTGCAACACGAGAAGATGGTATTTCTAACCAACCTTAAGTAAATTCAACAACTGTATGCATATATAAATTTTTGATAGTGAGCAATAGAAACAAAAAATTTGAAGTATACACCAGTGAATATGCAAATCGCGTGCT
The DNA here is from genome assembly GCA_028564675.1 of Onchocerca lupi. NCBI lineage: Eukaryota > Metazoa > Nematoda > Chromadorea > Rhabditida > Onchocercidae > Onchocerca > Onchocerca lupi. The sequence continues at coordinate 35,801 of JAOVVO010000077.1, read as the reverse complement.
GACAGACTTAATAATTTAAATACCTGGTAAAGTAGAACGAAACGATATAATATTAGAATCATCCAAATATTGTTCATCCAATGGTATGTAAAGGAGTTGTTCTGCAGAAGGACGCTCTGACGGCTCTTTTCGCAACATGCCAAAAATTAAAGCACGTGCTACAAAAAATAATTTTCTAGCTACTTTAAATATTCAAGTCATCGAACCGATGCATACAAATTATAGGTGCAAGTGCTCCGAAATTATAACATTTGTTACGAATAAAACGAATATGAATTTGTCAAGAATAACAATATTAATAGATTTCAGATATATTCATCACATGAAGCAATAATGTGTACCTGTCTGCGATACCGGAATCTGTGATGGGATACTGAATTTTGCTTTAAGAATTCGGTAAAACAGTCTCTGAGGTGTTGTATCATTGAAAGGATAACTGCAAAAATTTCTCATGACGAAATGGAAGACATATTAGGCTTTTTTTCCCCTGTTTGATCTCCGGATACTATTCTCAATATTAAATAGAAATGGAAATCCAACTTTACAAAGCCTGAATTATTTCAGACACAAACCTTCCGAATAATAAAACATAGAATAAAACTCCTAAAGCCCAAATGTCAGCAGGGCGTCCGGCATATTCAGGAGAATCCCTCAATATTTCAGGAGCAACATATGCTGGGCAACTATGTCTGTCACGTAACCGATCATCTTTGATATCATCGCAAACAAAAACATCAAATATATCTCGCAGTCTCAGCTGTGTCCTGAAATTATTCTAATTAATCCCAGTACATAGAAATGTCCAACTAATTTTTTTTTTTTTTTTTTTTTTAACAGAAAGAGGAAAAAAAACTTCGTGCAGACAAAAAAAACTTGCATTTGCTTGTCTGTGAACACAAATTTCCGTAGTTTGACATCACGTACAACAATTCCGCAAGCATGACAAAAAGCAATTCCTCTGACAATTTTCGAAAACAGTGAAAATGTTTCGCTTTCTGAAAGCTTAACTTTGCCTGCCTGAACCTTACTGTGTAGAGTTCCATACTGCCAATTGGAAAACATAAAACGCTGACCATTATTATCCGTACATACTTCCGTTTCTGAGGACAATACAAATTCTCTGGAAAAATAAACAGAAGTATTAGAAATCCAACATACTGATGCAAAATTCAAACCTGAAAACTGATACGGGAAGGCTGAAATATGCCGCTCAACTCTGATATAACAATTCACTTTTCTCACTTCGGACGTATTTATTTCTTTCATTTCCTTTCATACATTATGTTCTTACAAACCTCATCGCCTCCAGATCCTCATATTTCCAATAATTTTTGGCTTCATTCAGACGACTTGCGATTTTCAGCAATTTCATATATTGTTCATTATCGATGAGCTGAAAAATGCTTATTCATATTAGAAAAGTTATAGAATTTGGATTTTTGGACTTATTTTTTGATATGTAAAGAAATGTTCAAACAAATAGCTCCTAACTCTTGAATGAATAATAAAATTATTTCCATAAAAATCATTTTGTTACGCAGTTAATGCTGACCTGACAAGTTTTTACAGTTTTTTTCTCGATATGATAAGCTATAAATTCTTTCCCAGCACCAACTAGCTGATAACCACAAACCACAGTGTTATTTACTTCTGGCCATGTCCGATAATTCTGAAATTTTTTCTACTATTTGTATGAAGCAATGATTTTGCGTATGTCTGAACTTCTAGTGTACTGATTCCATACAATAAAAATCCATAAATGTTAATTATATAAATAATATTCTATAATTTTAATGTAAACAATAATATAATTTTCTACCAACCTTTGTTGAATCCTTAGCATAACAAAGTGGACTTTTCGATTGACTATCACTCAATTCTGACAAAGTAAAGTTGCCATGTACTGCCCCAATATCTCGTGAACGTTTTTTTGCATCACTACCACTATTTTCTAAAAGAATTCCAAAGCTCAATACTACACGCTGCTTTAAGATTTTTTTTTACAAAATTATGACATACTTAAATAAACAGATAAAATGCTGAATTATGTTCGTAAATTAAAACTGGTTAACACTTCATATCAAATAAGCCTCAGGCAAGCTTGAGCCAATAATTTCAATGCTATTCAAGTCCCCCCACTATCTGCTCTTTGATATCTTTATTACTCAAAAAGCGTATTCTGCATTGGTACATGATATAAAATTTTCGGGATTATTTTAGCATTTGAAACAAGCTCCGTTTATTTACATATTTTGAACAAAATTTTTATCTTAAATTTACATTTTGGAACTTACTTTAAAACATAAAAATTCTAGTCAAATTAATCTCAATGCTCAAAATTACTGGTTCTTACTATACAAATAACGTTTTTAGTTTGCCAACACTATTTATGATCATAGTTATGCAATGATTGTCGCGACCCAAAATTTGGAAATCTTCTTACAACGTTAGCTATTAAACTTATCAGAATCCGAGTAAGTGTTGGAAAGTATTAACCATTCTTCCTTACCGAACTTAAACAGTGCAAAAGCCGAAAGTAGGAATATGGGAAATAAACTAAGTACCACAAAATAGTACAACAAAAACTCCTGCATCATCTTAAAATGATGTGATGAAATGTTCTCAATGACACCAAATATTATGCCGTAACTATTATTGAGTTATTAATTTATTTCATTCATTATAACGATACTAAATTAAATAATGCTATGTAGCATAAAATCAAACCATTTACTTTGAACGAAAAAACAAGTAAAATGGGAATAAAAAATATAAAATTAAGGTTTGAAGCAAATAATAAATCACTGATTTAAAAAGCGACAAGTTTTGAAAATTTATTTGGAAAATCATATATTTCAATTCAATCCTAATTCTCATAAAATCAATAAACCATCCGTTAATAAGAAAAGAATATTATTATTTTAGTATTCGGTGCACTATCAAGCATTATTAGCTCTATGCATAAAGACAAACTAACATAAACATTAAAATACCTTGCGAGTAATCATTTGCAGTTAAAGTGTTCACCGCATTATCGCTCTGTGGACCAGTTGATTGCAGCATAATTCGTGGAAGCTGTCGTGCTGCTACACGTTTTCTGCTCAACGCATCATTATTTCGTGCAGCTGTCATGCCATTATTGGTTTTGGATTGCTGATGAGATATTGAAGTCGACGACGAAGTGCATTCATCCGCAGAATACATTGTTGTCAATAAAAGTTCGCTGAAAATTTATCTTTAATTTGTAGCAGAAATTTCAAGAAAATTTGTCATTAATATATATCACAGAATTCTTTTAAAAGATACTGAATAGTCCAGTATCACTCATCTGCAAAAAAACAATATTAATAATAATACTGCTCTGCTTAACACCATGCCAACATGCGAACGGGATTTTTGTTGGTATCTTCTTAATTAGCGGCTAAATGAGAGTAAATAAGTGAATTTTCTTCGGTGATCAACAATAATTTGATTTCCGAAACTGACAAGGCTGTGCCCTATTATAAATAAAAGCAAACTTCGGTTCAATAATAACGGAAACTTTTTGTAACTGAATTTGAACTTGGAATAAAAAAAAGAAACAATAATATACCAGTGATTCTAACAGCTAACCGCACCAGAATCACTAGTTATTATTTTTGAAATCATTTACTGAATAACAGAAAAAGCCTTACCAAGAAAGAGCGTTGTACCCGTATTGTTTTTAGAAAGCCAATGTATGAGAAATCACAGCATAAGATGTCCGAATGCTCCTGTTTTTCTAACAAATCATTCCACATCTGATGAAGCCCGAGCACGAATTTAGATAAATAAATATTCAAATAAATGTACAAATCGCAATAATATCTGTAATCATCGTATTAATTGACTGAGCATCAAAAATCAAAAATCGACGCCACCTTGCTGATCAGCCTCTCATCACGACTGCAAAGCACAAATATTATGTAAAAAATTATGAAACTAAATTTTACAGCTACTGAAATATGCTAAGGAATGATGATTTGTGGCATTAATGATACAAACTGCTTCAACATTCTTTAGCTATCATGCGACCAGTAAAAGAATATCCGCCTAAGCATGCGTGATGCATGCTGCAGCAATGCACAGCACTAAACGTTAATAATTCACACTGCAAAGAGATTCAACTATGACATGAACATACAAACATTGAGACGACATAGCAGAGGAGAGCAACTGCTGCAAATACCTTGAAATGATGCAAGGGAACCGAACTCAAACTTGATCACATGAAAAAGAGGCAGAAAAAGAAAGAACAAGAAGCTACTGATGTTAGCACACAAAAAGTGCGAAGAAGAGAGATAGACTGATACTTCGGGAATGAGTGAAGTAAACAACTAAGTAAAGTGCAGAAAATGAAGTCACAAAAAATGAGAGAATGCGCTCGATATATCGATGTTCCAGCTAGGCAGAGGCCGAAGAGTGTAGCGAAGTTGAACTGCTCGTGATGTCATGTAAAGAAGCCATCTATGGCGTGGAATGTTGGCGCACTTGACGTGAAAGTCCGGAGGCCCACGTAAAATATACCACCAAAATCCCGAAGCAATGCTGCCACGTTTGTTGCACCCATTTCATCACTGATAGATATTTCATCATAGTCCCACTTACTGTCTGTATGCATGTCCTTGTTGGTAGATGTATGGTGCGTGAGGAATAGCGTCAATGGCTGGCGGATGAATAATTGGAAGAGTTTTGAAATTGAAGATATAAGTGCACAGATGGATCATAAATAGTTATTGAGAGATAAGTTGGGGAAAGGAAAAAGTTACGTGAATACTTATGTGAGTATTCACGTGGATAATAAACTCCACACATACACACATATCAACCGATTTAATTTATGATGAATATTCTATCTCTAATCTAGCAGTTGTATCTGTGATTCGATAAAAAATGTATCAAATCAATAATTTTGTAATTAAATCTAGTTTAACTCAGAAAGTCCAAATCTAATTTAATTCAGGCCTAGTTTAATTCGGAAAGTCAAGTCTAGTTTAATTCAGTAAATCCTGTAATTAAGTCTAACTTAAGTCTTTTTTATTTAGAACAATAAAAACTCTGCAATTTCGAATAACTCAGAGTTTTTTTTTTGAAAACTTTCTTAATAAAGTATAAACGTTCAAATGGTTAGAGGATGAATGGATAGTGATGAAAATGCCAGCGCTGTGATTGAAGCGGTGCTATACAATGACTCCTCTCACATTTCATTAAATATGAGGATGAGAGGAAGGGAGGAGAAAAGGACTTATTCAATTCTTTCTATTTGGAAAAAAAAATTGCGAAATTTGTATAGTTCATTGTACTGTGCTCTCGACCAATCATCTTAAGGACAAGCGGATGGCCGATATGAGAGTTTAGTGGGAGTTTTTCATCCTAAATTTGCATTGAATTTTTTCAATTTCGTCTTAAATCTACAGTTTGTATTAAAGGAGCTTATCAGATTGTCAGATCAGTGAAGCAAATATTATGTCAAACATCATTGCTATTCGATTGTTTGCTATCGTCTGCTGTTCGTTGAACAGATGACAGCAAAAATAAATGATCAATATTACGAAATCATCCAGGACCATTACAAACAAGTGTGCACTTAATTCTTTCTTTTCTATTATTGGTAACAGTACCTACCGATTTTTTTGCTAAAAGTTTGTAAAGAAAGTTTAGACAACAACAATGTAAGTGGAAATGAGATGTAATGATGAAGTTCTTCTGATACGACAAGTACGATTCTACTTAAGTGTATTATGTTTTTATATCAATGTTTACATGTGTGAGCTAAGAGCGGATGATCATAGTAACATTAGCAATGCCAATGACAGTGGTTCGTGATAACAGTAATGGTATTTGATTTAGTGATGATTATATCGCAATCACGGTCTTGACTATTGCAACTCTGTTGTTATATTTCAGTATAGGTGCAATCAATAGGATTTTAGTTCAGACATCTAAAGTCTGATGATATACTATTTAGAAAATTTGAGTGTTTCAGAATGAAAATTTCCGTATCTTAAATATTTTGGTATATTTTTCATACAAGAAATAATTTTGAATAAGTCGTTCGATATGAGAATTCATAAAACTTTGTATTCCAAACTTCTCTCCATTTTTATAATCTCGAATTCCACCTTTTTTTTTTCTAGATAGTTGAGAAATTCATAGACAAGTGTTTTCATCCATTGTATAAAGACGATATATCAAAAAATGGAAAAGAGATTGTTTAGAATAGAAAAGACAGGCTAGAGAGATTTTGTTAAAAATACTGCTTCTTTCTAGATAGTATTTATGGATCCATAGAGAATAGCAGCTAATTTGGCAGTCGTCGATGGTATATTTTTTCTGCTGATAACATGGAAATCTATGATTCTATGACATTGAAAGAGATGTTGCATAAGCCAACAGCTTTATTTTCTCTAAAAATATTTAATATATATTTGATTCTCATGAAGATTTCGGAAAATTTGATAGTTATATTTATTATCTATTTAACGTATTACTTTCAAATAGCTTGTTGATAAACTGCAAAGAAAAGAAAGAAATCAAATTATGAATATCATCTCTTGTCACATCATGGAAAAGTCATCATAGTTAGACCATTGATAAACTCCAAAAAAAACTTCATTTATGTGCCATCTTTTAAAGTAATTGAGGATTTTTTTGCATATTTAGAAAGTTTCTATAAAAGTTTGGCAACATACATATTCTTATCATTCCATAATTAAAATACTGATAATGAAATACGAAATTAAAAACTTCTACGAGCCATCAATGTTCACTCAATAACTACCCTTGGAGTAAAGAATAAAAAAAAAACAAATTCTGAATTAAAAAAAAAAATCAGAATAAAAACAAATTCTGAATTTCAGTCGACAACAATCTAATAATAGTAGTCAGAAATCTACTACTTTGTGAATTATGACTTTACTTGAGAAGACCTATCTTCAGCTTAAAAAAATCCTGGATTTCTGAAACTTTTAACCCAAAAATGTACATATAATTTCGTAAAATGGATACTTTAACGGAACTTTATGAGTGATAAATTCTATCTAATTCTACGTTCGTGCAAAGCGTGATGGAAATTATAGAATACAAATTTAACCGAAGCAAAAGTACGGTCCTTCCGAAAATTCGATAATTTGAACTTTCTTTTTGTCTCATTCTTTTATCATCCTTCCATTACTATTTCCGAAGAAATTATAATGACTGGTAAAAAATATATACATTAGAAGTCAATGCATCATAACAGCGTCCCTCGCTTGTTCTCCTCTCGTCTTTTCTTCACTTCAATTAACTCCTCCGAAATTTGATTTTTCAACATTCCTTTCCTTTTCATTTGATATTCAATCATACGGGCATTCAGTGTATACGATTCTGCTATTTCTCGCTGGAATAAATTAAGCTTTGAATAGGAATAATAATTATGAAACACTCATAATCTATCAATTAATTGTAACCAAATCATGAAATATCCAAAAAAAGAGAGAATCACATGAGTTTCAAGTAGCTTTAAACTAGTGATTCATAATGATAGAGATTGTTCCTATCGCTTTTCAAAACATGAAAATTTCATACAAAACTCTTTCAAGCTATTAATTCATTCAAAAATAATATCTTGCTTACCGCCTCCAATTCATCCTCTGCCTCTTCGACTGTGGATACAGTGACCGAACCAACCTTCCCTTGATTTTTTACATGTTTCGTCATGATTACCTCAAATAGAACTATATGAACATTTATTATGACAAAAATAATTCGAAATATGAAAAATTTACAGCCATAATTGATGAATAGCGAGAAAGAAATATAGAAAGATTAAGATAAAAATGCCAATTAACCTTTTTGACGGGTTGCTCTTCATTTGCAAGTTTAAGACCACCAATCTGCTGTGCAGATCGTACAGCATTATCAAAGATAAAAAGATAATTTTTAAAATTGAAAGGATGGTAATAGAAAAGTGGAATCCCACATTTATGACAATTTTTTCTATACTGCTGCTCCAGTCCTTCTTTCCTGAAAACAAATCGAAATTTAGGTAACCAAAAAGATTTCGAATGTTACTGCTTAAAATGATGTATCTACTCATATTTGATGTATGTATCTATTCATATATGTATTTATTCATATTTTGATAACTCAGCAGTATACAAAGCTGATTTAAAGAAGACTGCTGTTTTTTTAGCTCTAGAATAAACGATAAACAAAACAAGAAATCTAAGGACAAGATGAATAACGATAATTTCAGCTGAAAATAGATAATTTTTAAAAGGTCGGAATTCGAAAAAATAGCTTTGGAAATTTCAAAATAATATACAAATTCCCAATATACAAAGTTCACCTTCGTATGTAAACAGTGTCACCATTAATACCGAATGTTTTAGCCTCCGTACGAGCAGGATCAATGACGCGTGATCGATCACGCCGCCGTAAAGGCATTCTTATTATCAGTGTATCTGTTATCATTGCAATCTGTAAAATGTTTTGTTGAAATAATCCATCAAACAACAATTAACAACCAGCAATATTTTGACGAAATTTGTATATCAATAGATGCAAAATGACCAAGCAAATAATTGTTCCCAATCTACTATGAACTTGTTGTAAAATTTTAATTGATTTCTTATCTGAATCAAGGTGAATCACAAATACATTAGTCCCTTCAAGACTGAAATGTCTGAACGTGACACATTTTTCGTGTGTTTCCGATTAAGAGAACTGATTCCATTTTAAGTTTATCCTAATACAGGAATTGAAGTACCGTACCTGTCCACAGTGGCAATAGTATGTATGTAACGGCTTAACAAAATGTTCTTCTCGATCTTGTTCATCAATAACTTTACCTTCCCCACGGAAACGATCATCCTCCACGTGTTCCACTTCATGCGGATCACCCTCTATCATCGATGTCATGCTATCTTTGAAACATGCAAGCACGTCCTGTAATAAAGTACGTCATCACGTCAAAAAACCGTCAAAATAAAGTAAAAAAGTAAAAGTAACGCGAACATAACGAGAAAAAAAAAAAATAATGGAAGCAGAATTTATTGGACAATTTATCGGACACAGAATCCATCTTGATAATTTAGAAATCGACCAGCATTCTCTCTAAAGAATGCTATCTTCACCTAATTTCGTAACACTCGCCTATAAATTTCTTCATATTTTCTCAATCTCTGCAACATTCTGCTTCGTCTTTTTTCATTCATCTCTATCATTCCTCGAACCAATCTCTTTCGTTAGTTTGAATCGTCGAATTTTTTCTAGTCATATGACCATTATCTTTAATAAATTCTTGCTCGTCTATTTCCCTCTCTCAATCCCCTAATCTCATACCATGCATATTTTAACAAAAACTACGTACTTGAGATGATTCCAGAAAGTAAAGTGTGATGCATGCGATAAATTGTGATGGAAGAAGTGATGTTATCGAGAGAAGTTCTAAAAACTCTTATCAGTTGATTGGTACTGATTCCGAAGGCTGATCCAGATTAGCAAGGAAACTAGCATCTTTATTCAATTTAAATTTATTTGCAGCGCTATTCCATCTGTTTGTTGCTGATTCAGATAAATTTTAAAGCGCTTAATCCAAGTTTAAATTCTTTTCCTTAAGCTGTCTGGCTGATGGAGAGATGGTTACTTGTGACTATTACTTTCATGTGATCTGTTGCTCTTCTTTGTCCAATCGACATGTCAGAGAAAGCATTTGCCGAGTTTCAGGACGGTGCTATGATCTTTTATCGCTCTTGTTTTCAGCCGGATCAAGAAGAGCTCCTTCCAGAGTTATTCGTTTGATCGTTCATTGTAGAGCGTCGCAGTATCAAGTAGTAGATTTTGTGTAATGATTTTGCTGAATGTGGCTGGAATTATCATGATATTATAATTGGACCAGGATATTATAAGCAAGGTCAGAACAGTACTAACGAAGCCAAGACATTTATAAGCAAGTTCGCGTTCTTTCCACACGACTATTATTGAATGATACGGACAGCACTAACAATTATATTGACTTAACAGTATACTTGTTAGCTGTGTTAAATATTTATCAATGAGTTAGGAACTAGAAAAGACGAAATTAAGGGATGAATTATGCTGTAGCATATGTTCTAGTTAATGAGTGAAATGGTATGTTATCTAGATTGTTTATTAATCCCTCAGTTTATTTCCTATTATTTTGGAATTGGATATGAAAAAAAATGAATGATTATTTTCTTCGTTGATTCACTGTGAAAGTTGTTTGAGAAAAGTTCATTTTTTTCAATTATCTTGTGACCCTTTTGTACAGTAGCATAATGTGTAAATAATTTCTTCAAGTTTAAAAAAAAAGTTGCTGGAAAATGTTATACTTCATATGACTTGAATTGTTAAGCTGTAGTTCATGAAGTTCTTCATTCGTCTTTTATCTTTTCAGCTTTATAAAATGCTCTTTGATCAAAATATTTGCTCATGTACATATCAATATTTCAGCTAAGGATGTATGGTGTCGTTGTTACTCCACCACTCAACGAAGCTGAAATAATGTATGCCATTTATGTGGACGAAAAGATCCCTCTTTTATTTATTAAACGAAACCCAGTAACAAATAGAGCAAAATTGACTAAAGTAGAACGTAAAAATCTTGACAAAGTAAGCAACTTCCCTCATCTCAATTGCTAGTTTAAATTTCATATATTCATTTTGCAAACTGGTGAAATTTATGGCTTACGAATTTCATTTTTTGTTTTGATTGCTTCACCGAATGATAATTTATATTTTCGAACTCATCACTAGCTACCAAAGGATACTCGAAAACATAAAAACCGATTCGTGACAATTTTATTACCTTATACTTCGTTGTAGTGAAAGAAACTTCTGCAAAGTAGTATATGCGAATGAATTGAAAATTACTTGTGAAATAGTTTGACGAATGGAATATTTCAGGCTGAAAAAACTAGATCCCTTACTTTCGGTGATTGGATTGAATTTGAAGAAAGAGATATTCGTGAAGGTTGCATTGAGAAGTATGTAAAGATATATCCATTAAATCCTTGCCGTAGCAATGGCAACCATCTGCAGGTAAGAATTTTTTAGTAAAAAACGGAAATTTAGTGCTGTAAATTCACTTCAGAAATAATGAATTTCTTGATTTGCTTAGTTTACATTTCTAGAACAGATTTACAACTTTTATTTTTGCACTGCTACAAAACTTTACATCAAATTCCTTTGTGACAACAGCAGTAAAAGAAGGCTAAAAAATATGTTCGTCATATGTCCAGTTTTTCCAGGATTTTCGATTTGGAAAGCTCATTGAAAATGGACTTAAGGATAATATATTAATTCATATGGTAGATTGAGAATATTACTTGTTATACCATGATGAATGCCAATAAAGTGATTCTTTTTGAACTTGTTAAATAGAAAGGATTTGGTTAATTTTGTTTCTTATAATTTGACCGTTACAGATCGAATCAACTTGTGTCTTTTCATCATTAGCTCATGGATGGGAAAATGAATGTTACTGTGAATTATTTGGTAAAGTTCGAGTTGATCCGGAATTGAGAAAATGTTTTCTTGCCGACGTCGCATATCGGTGAATCATAAAAATAAGTTCATTTTAAGGATTTAATACTGATTACATGAATATAAATCTGTAATGCTTTATGGAAGTGGAACACTCGTCTTATTAAAGTAGTCCTAAATTTAAAACTGTCTTTATGTTACAAATAAGCAACATTTTTTTTTTCGATTGATATTATTCTCTTTTTTTTTTCTTTGATCTCAATTGTTTCAGCTGCTGGATTTCAGTGGAAGTAACCCGAATATCGTCTTTGAATGTCGAGCTTGGTGAATATATTGATGTGTCAGAAGAACAAAATTTGGTAAATGAAGCTGTGAGTTCTACTCATTGTTTACAAATCATAGTCTTTTAACTTTCAATAATTTAAGTCCAGCTTTCAAAGTGATGATAGCAGTAATCATTATTTTCTAAATTTTAGATTTGGCTGTTCTTTTATTCATGAGGATTAGGAGTCTTAAAAATTATAAATTCCAGCAAATGCTTAATACTAAAAATTAAAGTTTAAAAAGGAATCTTCAAATGTAAAGGTGGATTTATTTAGCGTATCAAATAAAGAGCAGAAAATTAAAGAATGAAAATTCTCAATTTTTTGTCATTTCTGAAAGTTATATTTGCTTATGCAATGGCTGTTATAGAATGAAGTTAAATTGGATGGCGTTGTAGTTATAAATGTTCTTATTATTTACTGTTATGTTAGCTATTATTATCTACTTTTCTTTTTTTTTTTTTTTTTTTTTTTTTTTTTTTTTTTTTTTTTTTTTTTGTTGAGACATTAAAACTCTTGCAAAGGAAAATAGAAAAAATTGTTGAAAAATTGATCAGATAATCAGAATGCAATTTTTAGCCTTGGAATCATGAGGATCCCCGATTTCTTACTGTCATCAGTAGCGATAGTGATGAAAGCGATTTGGATCCAATGGAAGCCATTCCACAAGCATCGTATCCTTATGAGGTATCTCTGTTTTATTTTCGCCCACATTATTTATTGTTATGTTTGTTGTTATTATCTATCATTTTTCTATTGAGGCAAAACTTTCTAATTTTTCCACATTATAGTTATGTTGATCAGTCATGTTATTTTGATTAGATATTTTATGAGGCCGAAATTCACTTGTTCTTTTTATTATTATTAATTTATTTTCAGTTTCAGTTTCGAAATCTCCAATATTTTATTTACTAACAAAATTCTTATCATATCAATCATAAATTAATGAGAGGATATGAAGAAAATGAGAATTTAATTCAAGAAGAGATGTGGAACTATATTTTCTGAAAGAAGCAGTGTGTTGTAAGAAATTCACTTCGCTTTACTACTTCTGCTTAAAATACACGTGGTTTTAAAAATTAGTCTAATTTTCAAAAATCAGCTTATAAAAATCAAATAACCTGGATTCCGAAATGATGGATGTAACCTTTGTAATCATGAAGACGGCCATAGAATTGCAAGAATTGAAACCTATTTTGCTTTAATCTATATCTTTCAGTTTATAAAATTTGTTTTCATTTCGATGAAAACTGTAGAAGTAACATTATAGTTAACTATTTGTTCACTGAACCATTCATGAATCTTGTCTTTCAGAAAATATAGTTTTTGTTGTCGATTTTTTTTTTCGGACCATTTTTACAACTAAGATCACTAGAAATAAGGCACAAAAGTTAGTTTAAAAAAACCGTTTGCTTCCCTTAATTCGGAAAATGTGTCAGCTCTTTCTAGATTGCTTCAAGCACTTTTTTTTTAATTCAAAAGTTGAGGAAGAAGATGGAGAATCAGGCAAATCCAAAGCGAAACAAAAAATGCAAAAAGTTTAATAGTTTAAATGAAAACGGTCGATCGAAGTTGTGAATTATATCCTTCTCCAATTTGGTTTCGTATGAAATCCTGAAATATTAAAGCAGTTGAATATCATAAATATTAAAAGAATAGTAAAATAACGAGTGATGCATATTATCGCAGATGTGGAATCTGTTGTGATACGCCACCTTAACAGGCTTGCATCACGCTGCATGGCAAGACTCGTTTGTAACGGGGATGTATATAGTCATGATAAATAATAAGTATTCATGTATTATAAGATTTTATTTTCAATATATTCATCGCGTTGCAGATTTACGATGTGCAAGGTGTGCTGATTACTGAACGAAATGTTTATAGCAGCGATTATCCAGATGTGAAAATTGCATTGGCTTATGTTAAACGTGAACGACATATGCCTTTCGGAAGCCGGATATACTTTAATGCTTTTTACAGTATTCCCTTACGATTATATGTAGTTCGATCATATCGTCTTTCGGAAAAAAAATCCTTGACAACAAAGCCATTCGAATTTGGATCACTATTTCTGGTTTTTTTTTTTTTGTTTTTGTTTTTTTTTTTTTCGCCAATTTTTCTCCAAGATAGAAAAAACGCAATTGAACGCCGAGAAAAGATTGTCCATTTGCCATATATATGTTTTTTTTTTTTTTTTCAAGCTTCTTTTTCATTCGGTTGATAACAAGATCATTCGTTTAGTTAACTCCGAATATTCTTGATGAATGGCTTGAAATACTATAAACCTGTTAGACTCGAAAGAAGATATACTTGGAGACTTGGAATCATTGTCTTGAAAACTTTAATTCTGTCATGAACTCTTGTTTCATGATATAGAATAAAATAAATTTGAACCATTTATCATTTCATAAATTATGTCGTTTGAGTTGGAAGTTCACGCCAAGTGGGAACCAGATTTGCCGATGGGATATTTATGGAGCAAAGATAAGGACTTAGGTTTGATCCATGATGCGGATGGGCTACTGCTACCTATATTGTTAGGTGAAAATCCATATGCACCTGTATGCGTATATGTGGCAGATACGGGTCCTAGTCGTTTGAGTCGTTTCGCAATAAAAGATCTTTCCGGTATGACAGCAACAAAGGCGAACGCAGTTATAAATAATAGTTATGTAAGAATTTATCATGTTTTTAGGTTAAACATATCATTTAGAAAAAACTATTTCTAGAAAGTCTGATTTTCAAGTTTTTTTAATGCAGTTGTTAAAGAACATCGAAATCAATAAATAAATTGAATAAATCGCAATATTGTATCCATATTACACATGGTTGTTTCTTTCTGACGAACGACCTCATGTTATTGATGATTAATAAAGTGCATTACATAATTAATTAATTAAGATATATTAGAAATTTAACGTAATTCTAGGCAGAGCTGTCTGATGATGGCTTGATTTTGGGTGACGGCTCCGTTCTAGCAGCTCATTATCTTTGTCTGAAAATTCGTTTTGACAGTAGTTCGCCAAAAGGATGGGATAAGCTCGTTCCTGGAACTTGGGTCAAGTTCACAGCGCGAAATCCTACTGGGATGCCAGACTTCAAAATCAATACCTGGAATTCGTCAAATAATCCACATTTGATGCAGATTCGCGCAATTCCTACTTGCAGTGGTTATGCGGTAAGTATCACGTCCTTGAATCTCTCTTTTTGACATCTTGAGAAGCAAGAAAACAAAGTGCCATTTAATCCACATTTAAATATGCCGTTCAGGATTGTGTTAGAAATTTCTTTTTTTCCTATTGTAAACTTCAACGAGTGATTAGATGTTTTTAAAGATTTATTTAGTAATCATTTTTCTTATTTGATGGATTTTTTGAATGTTTGAGAATTTCGCAGTTGTAGTTTGAGGCACGTGGTTGTTTTGATCAAGAGTTAAGCGCTGTAAAATCAACCATATTCGGTTTTATTGAAATACCGCGCGAAAAACGATCATTGATGATTCCAAAAGACAAAGGTGTAACGATTGTCTGGGTGCGAGAAGATAAAAGAAATGAAAAAGCACGATTTGTACTTCATTCAATCGATGCCCCTCAAATTGTTGTAAGTGCATTTGTGAAGTTGAATTTTCAAAACAGTCTTGGAAATTTTTTCTTAATTTTAAATAACTCTCATAAAATAGTTTTATATATTTATTTCTCACAAGTCTTATTTCCTAAATTTTTAAGTATATTTTCATGGAATTAATTTTTCGTCAACAAATGTATTTTTAAGGATATTAAAAAAGATATGGAAAAAAAATCATCGTACCCTTTGATGAGTAATGTCAAACAATGCTGTGCAGTAAAGAAGGTGAGTTTAAAGTTCTGTTCATGCTAAGAAAAATAAAAATGTATTTTTTGATGAACTTTTCGCCTTTTTTTTTCATATCTATATTTCACATGACATGCTGAATGATTAAAAAAAAAAAGCTATTTGGCATCTCCGTTAGATTTGCCCTGGTAAATTTAGCTGATGAATGCTAATTGTGTTGAAGGAGATTTAATACACAATAAAGCAGTTCTTTAGAATTTCCAATTTATTTTTGGTACCATTAATATTTTAAATGAGTAATAAGAGCATTAAGTTCCAGTTTATTGTGCCATGTAAAGGAACTGAATGTGAAGGCAAACAGTTACTGCAGCGTTGCTTAAACAATCGTGCCATTGTAAATAGTTTGATGCAAGTATCAGCTGATGAACTTGTAACAAGTATTGTGAAGTTGCTGACGACAGAAAAATCGGAAGGTTGAAGAATAAATTATAATCCAAGTAATTTTGAAACTGGTACTTTTTATAAATTTTTATGCTTCTGATTATCTGTTTACTAAATATTTTTTCTGGCCTCCATTAGAATTTTTTACTGTCTATGTCTCAATTAATGTCAGTTAAAAAAATAAATTTTTCGAATTCTTGATCTGGAAATTAGGTTTTTTTAGTTCTCACTGTTTATTGGAGGGAAACATTATGTGCCTACACTGATTATATACACCCATTAGAACTTTTCGCATGAACTATATTGTGTCAAAGCTGTTCGAGATTCTCAAAGTATATCATTGTTATATCCTTATCATATGAGTCAGATAACATACTGACTTCGCTTTCAGATGTTATTTTCAAGTGCACTAAAATGAAATTTAATCTGACCGAGAAAATTATTCTATGAGCACCACTTTCATTATCTCAGTATTGCAAACAGATTTCATAGAGAAAGTGGTCTGTTACAATACAGCTCGTATTTCTGACTTGACCCTTGTGTGATTAAATTTGATGTAAGACTGGAGGAAAAATTTGAACTCATAATAATTGAAAATATGACTTAAAGAAGAAAAAAGAAGAGTTCATAAAGTCTCACTCAATTTTATATCAGAAAAATTTTGGAACTGATTTTTCACTTTCCTTCTTTTGTGGTATATCTTATATATATGCGCTCTGTATGTAATAAAGTGAATTCAAACTTTGTGAAAATTCCATGTTTTTTTGTGTGTTTTATGCCTTAAAAATTACTTACTCATCCACAAAGAGCAGGACATGATTCCCGAACATTTTCGAAAAAAAAAAAAAAAAAAACCCAATCTAAATAGTGAAATATCAACTTTTATTATTCTCCATTTATACACCTCACAATAAACAAAAGTTTCACTTAACTGTTTTTTAGAACCGAAAAATTTGAGTAATGATATTTTCCCTAGAGGAAGAGTTTGAGATTTTAGCGAAAAGGATTTTATTTGAATTCGGTGTCTTGTAGCATTCATAATTCCGAAAGTAATCAATATAACTGACACGAATTCATTTTCTAATGCTCTTTTAATTCTTATTCTCTATGTTTACTTGTTTCTTTCTAGAGAAATTCCGTTTTTCGCTGGTCAGGCACTAGATTTTCTGCTTCTGTCTATGAAAATGATTTCTAATTTGTTCAGTCTAATAGTTCCCTTGTGATTTGTAATTAAATCATTCTCGATTGAAAACATATACAAGGATGAAACATTATGAGGTCCTGAAAAGGATTTAGATGATACTGAATATTTTATCCTTTTCTGGCAGAGTGAAAAGAACGTAGAAGAACTGATGATTATTAGATACAGTTGGAACAAGAACGTATTCAAAATGATCAAAATATCACATGAAACACTTACGTCAAGATTTTGAAGCAAAGATGCGTGAAAATAAATGTATTTAAAAAACTCTTGAAAGGAGTCTTCCTCAATACTTGAGCAAAAAACATGCATCAGGATATACGATCGAATTTTAGCTTGACCAATTTTGATTTGCGTATTGAATTCATCATTACAAAACAAGGCTAACTGCATAATCAATATATAATTGCGTAATTAGCTAATTGCATAATTAGCTACGATTTTTTAGTTCACTGATGCAATTCTTACATTCTTTCATGAATCTTGGTTATTCATTTTGCAGCGTAACGCATGGGTCTTGTATGGAACGTAATTGGCCTCATAGATTTTCCAAATCTGATTCACGAATTGTAGCTGTTGATTTCAAATCTGGTACTGAAAAAAATCGAAAGATGGAATCATTGTGAACAAGGAATATTAAAGGTCAAGAAGCACGAAGATAGTTTCAAAGGGACAACAAGCCGATAAATAAGTTTACCATTAAAGTGCTCCGATTCACAGATAAATAAAGTTAGGAAGACCAATCATGAAGCGATACTTGGACATCAGGTAGGGAGAAGGAGTCCCGAAAAGATTTAAAAAGATTCGGTTTTGGAGCAAAGTTTCTGACAGATACTTTCCTTTCAATATGTTGGATTTGCGTGTTAGATCTCATATTTTAGTATTAGATCACTGATGGTTTCACTTAATGATTCAGCCCGTTCATTAGCTGCCGTCAGTTGTGTTATTACTGCATTAGAACTGTGAATTTTGTTTGTATGTCTACTTCCTGCTATCATAGATCCAATTTTTGTACGCAAGAAAAATACCTAATTTTAGATTTTGAATCCTTTTCTAACTGGATGAACTTGAAGTAGTAGATCTAATAAGTATATCAGATCTATCTCCAATAACTTTTTAGACCATCTAATTAGCCTTGACCGATCCTAACTGTTAGATTATCATTGTTTAGGTTAACTAATAATTTGTTCGTCAAGTAGTCCATTTGTTCGTCAAGTAGTCCATTATATGGGCATCAAATCTTATGACTTCCTTCCAGACGTTACTCGATTTCTACCTTTGTTGTAAGGCATGATTTTTATTCTTGTGCTACATGAGGCAATGTTTAATTTTTCTATTTCTTGTAAATTTAGTCGATTTGTTAAATCCTTAAATATAAAGAATAGTTTCGAATCGATATTCAGTAATTCCGAGGCTTCTTCTTGGATTGCTGTCATCTTTGAATTATTTCTATCTCCTTGCACAAGAGTAAGACTCTGATGTCTTTGCACAAAAATAAGAATATTACTTCTTTGATTCTTTCATTCAATTATTGAGTTTTTTTTCTTTATATTTGTTAAATTCTTTTGGTTTTTTCTTTGATTAGTTTTTTGATTGGTTCATTTTGTACGCCATCCTTGTACTTGGCATAACATAATGCAGTAATATAAGAACCTTTGCAATGGAAACATGTTTTTTTTTTCAGTCATTTGTCGTATATTCTGACTGGAAACAGGCAAGCACTGTTCTCTTTCAAATTGCTTACTATCCTAGTGATTCTTTTTGCAAAAGAAGCAAAATCTTTCTTCTTCTAATCATTTGTAATTTTCTTTAAATTTGTGATTATATGAGGACCATTTGTTTTGAGCTGTTTGATTGCAGCTAAGGTAGAGATTTCTCCCCGAGTATTATATGGTATTCGGTTTGTTTAGACTTCGTTGAAATCTTGTCTTTTCCATTATTAAAGACTTGACTTCTAGTCATTTTGTTTCTTTGGAATAGTTCTCTGAAGAATTCCGGACTCATTGACTGACGTAATTCTTATTCCTTCTTATTGATACACTTTATCTAACAGTCAAGCCGGCAATTTATTTCCAAAAATATTTTCACGACGGCTATTTTCTATTCTCGATCGTTTTTCTTGATTCATTATAGAGTGATTTTTTTATAAGGGATGATTCTCCAAATTTTTGAATTGATACTTCTATAATGTGATAATTTTCTGGAGCAACAGCATAGCTTCCAACGGCTTGCAAAACTCCCTTTTGAGAGCAAAATTAGATGATTCAATTTTTGAATATCTGATATATCTGATGTAACTTTGATGCAGCATCAAAGCTACCCCAGAATTCTCTTCACAATTTTAAATCACCACTGAATGTTGGCAGTGGTAATTGCAACAAATTTATTCGTAAGCTTTTTGTAAGCTTGTTATCTAATAAGCTATTTGAGATGATTGTTGTTGATGGACTAATTCTTTATTTATTAAATCTTGGCTTAAACGCTGACTTCTCTTGTATCATTTATTTATTTCAGAATACCTGTTTCGTCGATCATCAGTATTTCTCTTCTTTCTTTCTTTGCAGGGTTGCGATTTCTCGAGAATATTTTAAATATTTTTTTTTTTTTGGTGACTCGAGGGTGCCAATATATAATTCAAGGCACAGTTATTCTCTATTCAATTATTCCTTTCTTGGCTTCGTATTGTTGATGTTGATCTATCTTCTGTTAACAAAAAAAATCAAGAAGCTTCTCCAGTTTTTCTTTTGTCGGTTGCGTAGTTTTGATTAAATAGAAAGACATTCCGGTTTGTGATGCCAAATAAATTATCGTGAAAATTTTTCGATGTTTTTACAGATGAACAGATGTAATAAAAGTTTTTTGGTTGATGGAAAACTGATTTTTGATTTACGTTGAAAATAGACAATTAAGCGAAAATATCATTACTCAATTGAAGAATTGCTTCTGAAACCTTCTTTGATAGTTTCTTTGAGAGTTTTTTTCGATCTGGTTGAGGTTTATTTCTTTCTGATCGTACTGCTTGTACTGATCGTTCGTTCTGAGAGTTTCTTCTCTCGATGAGATTTGCTCTGATGGTTATGATTGATTTAATCCTTTTGGCTGATCCTGACTCATTATAGAGTGGAAGTTCGTCTACTACATATCAACCCTAGTATAATTTAAAACATTTTAACTTATAACTTATAGCGCAAAGGGAGTTAGTTTACAACATATTAACTTCAGTACATAGAGAATTTGTTTGCTACTTGTTAACCGTAGCACAATTCACAGCGTTTTAACTTAGCGTAAAGAAGTTTACTGACTTTATATCACTACAGCACAGTACAATTTACAACGTGTTAACATAGCAAAAAGGTCAAAAGCTTCATTATTTCTATAATACAAAGATTTTTTGATTATTTCGTCATGTTTATAATTTTTAAAATTTTGATTTTTTGGTTTCTGGTCTGTTTTTGTAATATTTTAAAAAATTAACAGAAGTTTGATGCAAACAGCAAGTATTTGAGTCAAATAAAGAATGTATGTGGAATAATCGAAATATTTTATAGAATGGCGATATGAAAAAATAATTCAACATACTTCTGGCTGCTGTCAGAATTTCTCAATACTATTTCACTTTCAACCTGATATCTCTATCCGTCTCTCACTTACAACATTTGCAACATTCTTTTGCAGTTACAAATTTTGGATGGATTTCTAATTTTCATCCCTATTACCAACAACAGCGAGGAAAGCAAGATCTGAATAAACTGATCCTTTCAACATTAAATCATTTCTTTGGTCTGCAAAAATTGTATTTCGTCCACAGAAGACTGAAATTTGCATTGCATTCTATAGCTGTCTGAATTTTATCCTGACAGTCTTTTGTGATCAATTATGACCAAAAGGCGCGAAATTCTTTGAGGATTTGAATTGGAAATATGAGTGTATGTACAGTGTGTACGGAAGGATATGGATGAGTAAAGTGTATTGTGAACTTGGCTCTTCTCATACTTTACTAGGATGAATAGATGATAGCCTAGAAGTAGTGGGACATTGTTTTATACTTCTTTATTTCATTTTTTAAGATACAAATTTCTACAGATTTTGAAAAATCTAGATCTTTTCACACGTCGTTTAATTCCGCACAAACTTATTCGAAGTTCTTAATTTCGTTCTTCTTAAGTTCTTAATGTTCTTAATTTCGCACAAACTTGTTGAAAGCGTTCAAGGCTATTGTAAAAAAACACGTGTTGCCTATTGCTCTTTAGAAGTCATTAATTTAGTTTTTGCTTAATATCATGATATTAAAATGATAAAAGATGAATGGAGTTAAAAAATCAAACAAAGGAAATCTTTGAAGTCATCAAGTTATGGATACGCGTAAATAGCGAGTAATTATTTTTTATCGTCCAAATGTAACCAAGAAATTTTGCTGACTTGAAGCGAATTTAAATTATTAAAAGATGTTGTATCTCGTTAATCTTAATTTATGCATGACTGTTGATTTATTTGAAGCTGATTTTTTAACGGTATTTCTTGTATTACAACTTATTTCTGTGTAAAAGCGTTCTTTTTCGGAAAGTTTTTCACCATTTTCTGGTTTTCAGGATTTCACAATCTGTATAACAGCAGCTGCTGCTACTAACAATGCCACTCGAAGAAGTTAATGTTAACTCTAATGATTTATTGAATGTGAAGGGGACGAGTCAAAAGGTCTGAATTCTGTAAATGACTTCATAATATTGGATTACCAATTTTTTTATAGGTTCATACTTTCGAAGGTTTTCATTTTTATGGAACATGCAGATAAATGAAATTCTTACACTTCTCCATATAATTTTAGCCGGAATCATCAAGTGGTATTCATGAAACGATTATTACTATTCCAAAATGCGAATCAGATGGAGAGATTTTATTGGCCGAAAATCCAAATCGTTTTGTTATATTTCCTATTAAATTTCACGACATTTGGGATTTTTACAAGAAGGCCTTAGCATCATTTTGGACTGTTGATGAAGTTAGTTGCTAAAATAACTGTGATTATTAGCGAATTCTGCTATAAGCTGAAGATGAAAATGCAATTTCATCTGCAGATATTTTCTTTTTTCGTAGAATTCATGTAATCCAAATTTCAGGTTGATCTCAGTAAGGATTACCGTGACTGGGAAAATTTGAATGATGGGGAGCGTCATTTTATTTCGAGAGTTTTGGCGTTTTTTGCCGCCTCAGATGGTATTGTTAACGAAAATTTGGTAAATTTCTGATTTAACTGTTAGAATTATTTGAGAAGGATTAAAAGTAAAGTTAAATTTTTTATTGTATCTTAGTTTTTTTATATTTTTCTAAAGGTAGCTTTTTTATTCCTCTCATTTGATTTATTTCAGGTAAATCGTTTCTCACAAGAAGTTCAGGTGCCAG
Organism: Onchocerca lupi; assembly: GCA_028564675.1. Taxonomy (NCBI): domain Eukaryota; kingdom Metazoa; phylum Nematoda; class Chromadorea; order Rhabditida; family Onchocercidae; genus Onchocerca; species Onchocerca lupi. Next base: position 13,118 of record JAOVVO010000077.1, on the reverse strand, counting down.
AAGCACGGTTTTTTTACGGCTTTCAAATTATGATAGAAAACATCCATTCAGAAATGTACTCCAAAATGATTGATACCTACATTCGTGATCAAAAGGAAAAGTATGTCATTTGCCGATCAGCTTGATTTTTATTCATATAATAATTTTATTTTTATGTAAATTTTTAGAAATCCCAGGATTACCCATTGCATCTAATTTTTTCAAATAATGACCTAAAATTACTTCAATTTAAATATTACAGTATTGCTTTATTTTGAATACTTCTGTTCGAGCATGATTTCTTTCGTTTGAATATCTCAATTTAAATATCTCTCAAATCAGCCTGCACTGATTTGCTAATTGAATCAAACATTGCTCTACGTCGATGCAAAACTAAATCTGTAGCTGAAATTAATTATCCATTCTTCTCTTAAGAACTCTCTTATTCAATGCAATTTATGAATTCGAATTCGTCAAGAAGAAAGCTGAGTGGGCATTGCGCTGGATTGCTGATATGAATGCTCCCTATGCAGAACGACTGATAGCTTTTGCTGCTGTTGAGGGTATTTTAATACTCTATTTTTTGATATTTCAGTGCTCTGAAAAGCATCGCTTTTTATTATACTAATTCTATCTGTTCGATATTATAGAAATATCTTTTTAGGAATATTTTTCTCCGGAAGTTTTGCTGCGATATTTTGGTTAAAAAAACGCGGTTTGATGCCTGGTTTGACGCATAGTAATGAGTTGATTTCAAGAGATGAAGTAAGCCATATGTAATTATTCAATAGTAGTAATGAATTCGAATAATTTGGCAGTTAGAAAAACGTGATCCAGATATCGAAGTATTCACTCCTTTACTTGCCGGAGTTATACAGTAATTCAATATCGAATAATGATAGACTCAAAAATTCAGTGTCGTCATGTTAAATGTAAAGATGTTTAAAACATCGAAGTGAAATAAATTAAAATATTTCTTCGAAAAGAAAAACGAACTGTTTGATCTAGGGTAAAGTTTGTCTTCATTTCTAGGGCTTGCATCGCGATTTTGCTTGTCTCTTGTACACTTATATCAAAAATAAGCCTTCGGAGGAAAGAATTTATCAGATTATTCGCGAAGCAGTTGACATTGAAAAGGTCAGTCGAATTTATTTGCTGACATATCTTTTGACTTTTTCATTGAAAGTAACTCAAATCACTTTTCCATCCACTTTTTTTTATAGAGCACATTTTGATTTATGTTTCTTGTTTGAAATTTAGGAATACCTAACGGAAGCATTGCCGGTTGACTTGATCGGCATGAATTGCAAATTGATGTGTCAGTATATTGAATATGTAGCTGATCATTTACTGACGGAACTTCGTTGTGCAAAGGTAATTTTTTATGGAACACTTCTAAATGATAAAAATTGTGAAAATCTGTGTTCTGTAGATCTTTTCATAGCCGCGATATTTCAGATTTACTTTTCGACTAACCCATTTGACTTTATGGAGCGTATATCGATCGAAGCGAAAACTAATTTTTTCGAAAAACGTGTCAGCGAGTACCAGAAAGCTGGTGTTCTAAGTAGCGAAGAGGAAAAAAGTTTCAGATTAGACTCAGATTTCTGAGTATTTTATAATTCATGCATTAATGTACCTCACCGTTGACTATCTTTTGTAAACTAGTCTTTCCGAATCAACAATAGTAAGTTTTTCTTCTCTTAGCCTTTTTCCTTTTCATTTTTAACTCTTATTTTTCTTTCAACTAATTTCAGTGATGTATGACGCATGCTGTTGTCAAAAGGAATTCCTGTATAAATTCAAGAGAAAAAGTGCTAAAACATTCAATAAATCAATTTCAAAAAAAAAAATAAGTGAATGTTTGAGAAAAAGATTTCTTCTATGAATTCAGAAAATGCAGTAAAAAAAATTGGAAGAACAACATATTTAATTAAATATATTTAACTAAGCATAATTGAATATATTTTTCACTTATTTTTTTTTAAACACTCACTTATTTCTTTTGAAATTGAAGTATTGAATGTTTCAATATTTTTTTCTCGTGAGTTTATGCAGAAATTCTTACGATAGCATGCACTGAAAATTAGTTGAGAGAGAAATTAGAATTAAAAATAATGTGACTGATAATTAAAAAAGGGCTAAAAGAAGGAAAAACTTTTTACTTACTTCTTTGTCGTATTCCGTCTTACATCACTGTTGCTAACGTTTGAGCATTCCTAATTACTGATATCTTTGCTCTATCCTCATCTATTATATTCTAGCATGTTCCATCAATGATTTGTTGATACTGAGGTATTTTCGATATATTGAATATTTTTTCACGAATTACATATTTTATTGGTTATCGTGGTAGATATTGATATTTTCACTTCCGATCCACTGATGATGAAAATACCATTTTTGTAGTTTATAAAATCTTTTTATCCGTTGACTCTTCGTTATCGAATGTTTTTTATCAATAAGAAATGATACAGTTATTTGCGTTGGAAGAACAGAAAAGGATGGATTCGCGAGTGTTCGAATAGTTTCAAGGAATTCATTTATTATAAAAGTTCGAGATCATAAGAGTTCAATTAATTCTCATAAAGTGCTAGACAAGATTAAAATCACCTCTTTCCTTCACGATTTCAGCATTTCTTGCGAAGATCCAATGAAAGAAGGGTTAATTATGTTATTAAGAAAATCTGGAATACATTGTATTAGGAATGGTTCTAATGGAATGTTGAAAGAGAAACAAACAACACCATGTTATTTTCACAGAATATTCTAAGTGGAGATAAGGGGATGGTAAACAGACAAAGAACTTCAAAACATTTATTAGTGCAAATATTATGAAGATTCAGCACTATCCAGTCCTTCTCTTCTTCAATCGCTATGATTTCAAGCTTACTGCTCCCACCACATATTAGGTAACTTGCAAGATTTGACAAATGATCGTTTGTAATTTAAGATATTATTGAACTACAAGCAAACTCAGCTATCGCGGAATTTGAAATATATCCTCATCTAAGTCTTTTTAATTAATGAAGGTATCGTCAATTATATCAGGTACACTTATATATTCCAGCTGAATTCTGCCAAGACCTGGCAAGCAATTAACATTAATAAGTTATATAAGACTAAAAATACTGCAAAAATTAATTTTCTGGATAGAGAAGTGATCCATTTGCTGTATTTTTAAAATCATTTTAAGTATACACAGGTTCACTTCGTTTTTATCATTGCTATCAAAAACGGCTTTTTTTAAAGAATTTAGGCTTCTTTTCACCAGTTAATTGTTTAAATGAAAACATTAATGAAGTCCTTATTTTGGAGTGGATACTATGGGCTAATATTTTGAACATTTCGATGTACTCATAAGATCTTTCCTTGATTTTTGAGAGTCAATTTGCTTAGAAACTATAAATTAATAAAATAATTTGAGAAACAAATAGTCAGTTGGAAAGGATCGTAAAAAGAGAAGATGAAATAGTTGAAATACAATAATGCATAGAACAAATTTCATACACTGTTCTGAAACAAAGATTTGAAAACAATGAGAACTGATGACTGAAAATCACTCCATAAATCAGTTCACAAAATATGACTAGAAAGTTTGAGTTCCATGCCGAAAAAAATGAAACAAAAAGATTGCGAATATGAAGATGATAATAATTTTAAAGAAAAAAATCTCATTAGAAAATGATTCATTCTAAGAAAAAAACTATGAAGAAGAGCTTTTCTCATATGCTAACATTTTTCACACAGCAATGGAATGTTTCTGGTTTGGTGTTGGTCTACAAAAAATATCAGCTTGACTTTGCTGAGAATTTGAGCGATCGAATTTTCGATAGAATGAATAGTGGTAAATATTAAGAAAACTAAGAAAGCAGATTTTTTTTTATCCCAGCGTCTCAAAAATATTCTCTTGTCTTAGCCATCAATTATTGAGTCCCGCAAAAATAAGTTCTTCATAAAATAACATTACTTCTTAGCTGCAGTAAGAATTGCAGCATCACTTTTCACAGATTCTGTTTCCAGACTACCTCTTTCGTTTTAGTTCCCAATATGAGGATTTGCTGTTACTATATTACTTAAGTTTTTGTCAATCTCTTTAGGATCCAAAGCAAATAATCAATGTCAACAGTTTATTCTTATAATTTGAATCTCACAATAAATAATGGACTGTTGATGAAGAAGACAAAAGAGAAAAGTAATCAAAATAAAGTTACAAATTTTTGTTCAAGAAATATACTCAACGATCACAGACAGCGATAATCGAAAACATCAACACCAAACAGCAAATGGTAGTACTAATAGCATGCATAGGTGGATACAGATTTAATGACAAAGAGAGGCTCCATTTTTTCTTCATTTTACCTTGCATTCACAATCCGCAATAGTAATTTCAGTGCCTCCTACCTATGCATACTCATACCACTTGCCCCTTCACCAGAATCTTTACCATTAATCATAATATTAAGACGATATCTTTTCAAATACAACTTTCTTCTAAAAAAATAAACAAGCAAGGCAAATTAATGTTTCAGAAAAAATTCTGCCCTGCCCTATAAAAGTTAGAGAAAAAAAAAATTTGATACAAGTAAACAATTTGAAACGCAATAATTAGGTAAATATTTTGAAAAAAATAAATTCAAATAATTAATCGCAAAACCATATTATGAAAATTTTCTAGCGAGATTTATAAAAATTTCCAGTTTGTGAAATTATTTGATAGGGATTTTTGAAAAATATATCAACTGATGTTAATTTCTAATGTTCATTTCAAATTTCGTAACAACAAAAATTTTAATATTTTCATATCTTATTTCAAAATGCCAACGCTAATCATTGAACAAAAACATTTATTAATTAGCATACAATTATAACAGTTGTTCCTATCTGATTTGCTTCAACTATATATACATACAAAAACTCAAAACTTTAACTCAGTCTTCCGAAATGGATCAATATCATAACCGATTAGCCTTAAAGTTTCCTTTAAAGCATCATCCAAAAAACTTCATCCACCAGAAATTCTTCAGAAAAAATATACGAAATAAAACTGTGATAAATACAGTTGACAAACACAGTTTTTTCTTTGACAAATACAAATAAAAACATAGTTTGAAATAAATTAGTTAAAAAGAAGACAAGAATAAACTTCAGACATCAGAAAAGACTTCATATAATTAAGCGAAAGAATAAGAAAACTGAAAAAGTTCACTGCAAATCCAAAATGAAAAAAGTCAAGATGAATTGTCGTTCAACAAAGAAAAACTAAATAATGCCTAAACTCACCAAAACCCTCCATAATGGAAAATATTTTCAGTAACAATTTTTTTGAAAAAGTCAGAATAATTCTACTGAATTTTTATAACATTTCTCAGATAAAAGTAATTAGCTATAACCTAACAAAAACATGCAACTGAATATAAAAAGGGAATGAAATGAAAACTTTAATTTCATAAACAGGCCGAAACAATGATTTCCTAATAAACAGAACTCTATTACTGTTCTTCAATTGTAATGAACAGAAAAGTTTCTGTTGGTAAATTTCTGAATTTAAAAATCAAATATCATATGCAAAAATCAAACGATACACTTACAGTATACTGCTCTGTTGGATACTTTAATCTCCCATTGCAACTTTCTTAACTCTTCTATTTCATAATTTATCAACCATGCAATTTTATCATCTTAGCCATATTTTTGCAGTAATGTTTTCCTAGAATTTTAAATGATCATTCAGGATTCCTTCTAAATTTTCATGAATTTCATAATAAACGATGATTTGAAGAAAAAAACAGGTTGAATAAGAGCCATATAATCTACTAAAAATTGATAAAAATCGGAAGAAAAATATGGAATACTTATTGTGCTATGTCGTGACACACTGAATAACTAATACGTTTTCAATTGTATGATACTGGCGCAGCATTTAATCCAGGCACATTATTATTATTGGAAGAGTGAGGCTGATATCCACCCAGAACTCGATCTTTTAACCTGAAATCATAGAAGTGCTAAAACACTCTACAGAGAGATAAACTAATTATTCAATTCTTTAATGTCTCTTTTTCTACTATCATTCAAACAAGAAAACTAACTGACAGTTTTTTCTTCTCAATTCAACAAGAAGAAATGGAATGAAAAAAAAGAGATAAAAGATAATACTAAAATAATGCCGTGATTTATTCAAAGCTCTAAAAACGTCAGGAGAATAAAAGAAAATTGGATGCAAATATAGATGAAACTTGTAGAACTAAAAAAAAAATTACTGAATGTATTGTACCAGTAAAGAGACATTAGCATATTAAAAATATTAATGAAATTTGAGAAGTGAGAGAAGAACTGAAATGAAATTAAAATGAGCAATAGTTTAATAATGGAAATATATTTTGAATATAACTGTAAAATTTGATAAAGTTCATTAAAATAAACTTTTGAACCTGTCATCACCGTATTCGCAAACAATGCAGTTTTTATTTCGATTAAGTGCCAATAAAACTTGATATGCATGGGATGATTTCATGATTGTGTTGTATGTACAATTGCGCAGTAATACCAATTTCACTTCGAGCTTCTGAAAACAAAATTACGAGAATTTGAGATTTTAACAGAAATCTGGACTCTGAAGTTCGCGTTTCATGTTTATATGATGCATTGAAAACTATTATTCTAGCAAGATTCAGATGTTAGCAGATCTTCACATTATTCAAACTGATGAATTCCTTAAAATTAACCAGAAGTTTGAGTTTTCTGACCGTGATTTCTGAAACCAGCAGATAATACAATTTCTGTTCTAATTATAAAAAAAAAATTATCAATCGGTAAAAGAAGCAACAATGAGGAAACAATAACTACTGTCAACACTGGTTCACGATTGAAATGATGAAACTCACTTCCAGTGTACGTTCAACATCAACGATATCAGCCATTTTGAAATCAACATTTAGAAATTCGATGGACTGAATTCGCCATGCTCTAATATGAACTATACCACGAAGTAATCGTTGAAAATTAGGATAATTGGCCTGAAATGAATTGCAAGAAGGAAAAAGAGTATAGAAGAATAATATTGCTGCATTTAAAAACACAGAATGTTTTGTAAATGCAGCAATACTATCCTTCCTCGGCGAAAAGTAATCTGAAGTTCACGAAAGTTGGTACATTGTTAACATAAAAACAGAAAAATATGCATACAGCGAATGGACGAAGATCGCATCGTGAGTGAAACTGCAAGATGAATTTACCGCTTGTTGTTTCCATGACTGATAAGCGGTCAGGTGATAAGCCTACGCGATACATGTAGTCGACACCATTCAAGAATTGCTCACCTGATGTCTTCAACAGCAATTTCTCCGTTGCCATCGCAGTTAAACTTTTCACCAGAATCATTCTACTGCAAAAATTACAATTTTCTTTATTTTCAAATTTAGGACATGACGAATGAGTGGTAAGTCCAATTTAATACTTATCAGGTATGCAATGGGAAAAAATGCATGGGAATCATGAATCAAATCAAAAATCGCGTATTTCTCTTGCCGAACATGCTAACACTTCTCTTCCCGTACGTCTTAAACACAATTTATAAAACAAGTTGACCAAAAGAAAATTCTATAAGAGACTGAGAAATGAACAGCTGCACAGAGAAGACTCTTTTAGAGTGCAGAGGGGAAAACAATGATTATGAGAGGACATCTTAGGTCATGATAATAGAGATAAAGAAAATTAGCAGATGATAACGCAATAATAATCGCAGTGGTTGAAAATATAGCAGAGATTGAAATGGCATGAAATCAATTGTAACCTTTCCGCGATGCGGCGGACTTTCCGCACACCTCTTTTCAGCAACTAATAACAATGGCTTATGAATACCGCAGTTTTCAAATTGGACCTATGGATGTTGTCGAATCTTGATGGGCCGCACTCTAGATATGGCATTGCGAGATAGATTTTTAGGCTGATGGTTCTAAATGAAAGTGAAGAAGTATCTGGGATTCTTAATCTTGAGATTCCTAATCCTAAGTTCTTAACCTCATGTGAGATTCTTAATCTTAAAATTTACTTGCTCATTGTATTCCGTATCATTATTACGTGTATTTGCAATACTGTCCACTTTTCTTTTGCCTTCCATATCATTGTTACGTGTACTTGCGATACTGTTCACTTTCCAGGATATGCATTAATAACCTTTTAATTCTTTAGTTTCGAATATAAAGGAAATAAAAAAAGTAGAATCGTAAAATGGAGAGGCAGTCGGAAATAAAGAGCGTAATCTACGAAGAATGTGCAGGTATATATTGATCAACTTTTTGGTATTTTGGTATTCTAGACTACGAAATTTTAATTCCCTAAAGAAAAAAATTTTAGGGCTGACCTTCTGATATAAGATACCTATATCCATAATAACTGTGTTTTTGAAATTGCGAAGATAAAAGAAAAGAATTAATGATTCTTTTGTTTTGAATTTAACATTGCGTATTTGCTATAGTGTAGATTGTGAAACCATTCTGTGCCCATTAAGTTAGTGAGCTTTAAAAAAGCGCGCTTCATCATTTGCTAACAAAGGCGCATTTTCATGGTAAACTTTCTTGTAGTCTAAAACTGTATCAGGATCTTTCATAAACGAAGAAAAAGAGAGTCCTAAGCACAAAAATTATTTCAAAGGATGGGCATCAATGAGCTCCTAAGCACAAAAATTATTTCAAAGGATGGGCATCAATGAGCTCGGTTGGATGGCCCACTCGGTATTTGGTTTTCCTTTTATTTGCGTTATAATATCCCGTACTATGTTATCGTCATAAAATTGTCCCTTTCGTATTATCGAAATTGTATTGTTGATGTAATTGCTGCGTTCGTTGATGTATTAACAAATTTATCATAATAAAGGTTTAATTACCTGAATTTGAGGTTCGTTTTCTAAGTGCATGAAACAAGAAAATTGAAGAAACCCATGAGAACTGAAAAGCAGAATTCATCCCTACAATTTTTCTCATGATCAGAAATAAACATCGATAAAATATTGGGGGCTGAGCCAATGACGAAGGACAGGGATAGAAAGAAAAGGCAGGTATGTCGCTTATTTGGATAAAAAAGAGATGATAGAAAATGGAGATATTCCAATCAGAAGCATGAGAAAGAGGGATAGGAAGTTCGTGTCCTGTCCTATCAGAATGAATTTGAATAAGCTTGTTTCAGAAGTTAAACTGGTATTGGAGAAGACAGGAAGTATTTGTGCAGAAGTATAAGAAAAATTAAAGAAAGCAAAACGATATCATTAGAAAGAAAAAGAGTACTCATTAATGGACATCTGAAAATAATTGAAAGAATCATCTCCAAAGCAAGTGCGTTAGAAAAAAAGTGGGGATAAGCATTACAGTCTGTTAAAAACAAAGATGAGAATTATGAATTCGATTTATATGATTTTTGAACACAGAAGAATGCTTATTTAGCAGCTATCACAAAATGCATTATATTCGAACCTTTCTAATTGAAAAAATAGACCGGATCCATCTATTTTATGGGGAGGAATCAAGAAATGAAAGATTAGATGTGAAATCAGATATAAGAGAAAATGAAGGAAAGACTTTAACTGAATTAATTGAGAAACTGGTGACGACAAGTAAACCTCCAGAAATAACTGCAGAGTTCGATGAAAATCCAAAAATTTGGGGTCTGTTGATAACATATTTTGAAGAGACAATTGATAAAAGAGAAGATATGACAGTTTGCATACTTACTCGAATGTTTGAAAGGAGAAGTCTTGTAATATATGAGTGGTTTAGCTGTCAATGAAAAAAATTACACACTAGCTATGAAGAATTTGAAAGAGCAAAAACCTAGCTGAAAAACCTAACCCATCCATACACCCAAACCGTCATGACAAGCTGACCAGGCAGCTCCCGCGCCGAAAGGTGGGTCTCCACCATCTTCGACATCAAAATTTTAATATAGAACTCCTCCAAAACATAGGAAATAAAATTAATTACGCCATAGTAGGAAAAGAAATTTGCCCCACCACGCAACGTTCTCAATGTTTTTTTAAGTTCAAGAATTTTGCGTCGGAAAGTAGCCCCCTCAAAATGGGCCCAAAAAACGGAAATCAGATTTACAATCTGAAATCTTAAAAAAATATTGTAAAAATGAAATGACGTTAGCCGAAATGGCCGAAGAAGACAACCTTTTTGTAATGAAAAATTCGACCAAAATTATCACATTTAAGAATCATCTTATCGAAGATAGGAAGGAGCCCACCGACCTCTACTTAATAATAGGCGAGCCAGGTATTGGGAAGACAACTTTCGCCACAAAGCTATCCAAATCATACTTCATTAAAACATCTAATATGGATAAATGGTGGGATGGATACAACCAGGAAGAACTGGTGATCCTGGACGACTTTTATGGTTGGATCAGTCCCCCGAATTATTCAACCTAGCTGACTCGAAAAAGCACATGGTCCCCATTAAAGGGGTTTCGTCAAATTTACTAGTAAAGCCATCTAATTACTAGTAACAAACTCCCCGATACGGTGACAAACAAAGAAGAATCATGGAGCTATATACCATGTTATAGAAATTGGACAAGTCAAACAAAAACGTGGTTGCGTTAAAAAGGGAACTGTTGAACATCCTTTTTCAATTAAAAGAATTAGGAGAAAACAGTGAGACAGATCAGCTGTGGACTACCATAACTAATTACGTCGGATTACGAATTACGTCTTAGGTAACCTGGTAAAGTTAAGGAAACCTGAATGGACAATGCAAGATACAATGATATTCTTAAAAGAATACAGAAGGGTTACAGATATTCTAGAAGTCACAAAACGAATGCAGCAATGGAGGTTCAGAAGAATATGCGGCCACTTACTGACAAGGATGCTGAGATAGTGTGAAACGAGTACATCAGCATTTAGCTCCCAGAATGTCAAGTACAAACCGAATTCTCAAGAGATGAAACGAATGACCATTTGCGCCACAGCAATCAAACTCCGCGGTGGGCAAAATTATGTAAACCGATCAGAAGAAAGAGGTTACTTTGTGTTTTTTTGCAAGGTGATAATTGGAATAACTCAACGATAGAAATGAGACTAGAAAAGCTGGAAGAGTTAGGATTATGCAAGTTACGCTTGTTATGCGTGAAGGTAGTACTCCGACCAGAAGCATGAGAAGGAAGCATCCGTGACCTACCTCATCAAATGAATTTGAATAAACTTGCGTCAGAAATTAAAGTGGTATTGGAAAAGGCAGAAGGTATTTGTACAGAAGAAATAAAAGAAGAATTAAATAAGAAAATTAATCGACATCATTAGAAAGGAAAAGAGTAATTGTCGGAATAACCGAATAAAAAGTGATTCATATTAATGTAATTAATATAGTTTTTATCTTTTTCTTTCGTATTTTATTTTTTAAAAGTCAAATATAATAAAGGTTGTCAATTAAAATTGTTGAGAAATAGGATGATTGATTGCAACATTATAATGGATTAAAGTCCAGATGTGATTTCGACATTATGTGAAACTTTTAATTATTTGATTTTGATTGATAATCTCTCGACTTTTTTTTTTGCAAGTATAATAATAATAATGACCTCCAGTGCGGAGTTTAATTACTCAGTCTAAAAACCAAACTCATCAACGGCAGAAAATGATGCAATCATCAAAGCCGGCGCCCGCTTGATTGATGGGACTTCGTCTTGGATTAATGACACTCATATAACGCCACGGCGTGGACTAAAACGGAATATAAGCGGCAGTCGACGATCGAAATTCATCAGTTACAGTTAACCTTACGACGATCGACTCAACGCCACGAAGCCTTCACCCCTTTTTTCATACTTCGCTTTTCTATATCTTCGTTATCTGTTGTGTATTTCGTCCCCGAATACTGGACGACACTTCACGCATTGTATTAAAAGTACTTTACCTAATAAAGTATCTAAAATTCTTAGTGTCGTGAAGCACCCTTTTTCAACAAACTCGCGACAGTACTCATGAATGGACATCTAACAATTACTGAAGGAATCATCTCCAAAGCAGATGCATCAAAAAAGGAATAAAAAGAAGCATTACGATCTGTTAAAAATAAAGACGAGGATTATGAAATCGATTTATATGAGCCCAATTTGGAACAGAAGAATGCTTATTTAGCAGCTGTCACAAAATGCATTATGTTCGAATCTTTCTAATTGAAGAAATAAACCGGATTCATCCACTATGTGAAGAGGAATCAAAACATGAAAGATTAAACGTGAAATCGAAGAAAATACCTTGACTGAATTAATTGAGAAATTGATGACGACAAGCAAACCTCTATAAATAAAGACTGTAGAATTCGATGGAAATCAAAAACTTTGAGTCTGTTTATAACACAATTTGAAGAGACGATTGTTTAAAGAAAAAACATGACAGCTACAAAGAAATTTGCAAACTTACTGAAAAGAGAGACACTAGAACATATAAGCGATTTAGCTGTCAATGAAGAAAATTACACATTAACTATGGAAAATTTGAAGGGGCGATACCATGTTGCAGGCGTGTTCGGCTCAACATGAAAATTTCTCATCTTATTATTGTTTTTGTGATAGAAGTGGCATGTTTGCACGTTTAGACATCTTCTTTGAATTAGTCTAAAAAGCAAAAATGATCACCAAGAAAATAAATGCCAAAAATGCCTTATCCTGAGTGTAAATGCATATGTCAAATGATTATTGATATTATAGTAGCTCTATACAAGGTATCTTCCTTTTATTTGGACAAATCAAATAGAAGTGTGGTCGCATTAATTAGGAAACTTTTATCCTAATTAAAAGAATTAGAAGGGAACATAAAGACAAATCAACTGTGAACTACCATAACTGGAAAATTACCAGATTACCTCTTGGACAACCTGATAAAGGAGAATTTAAGGAAACCTGAATGGACGATGCAAGATACAACAATATTCTCAGAAGAATAAATAAACCCTCTTTTTTATCATCGGCATTATCTTCAAAGGAAAAAATAATAATTTCTTCTAAATTAACCTCATTTATTATCTCGTGCTTCATTCCTTTGATCACAAGACAAATGGTTACTGATCTTTATTCAATGCCAAATTGTATACTATCTTAATCTTTTCATAAACTTCGTCTAAATGATATTATATATATAT